>JBBPRX010000174.1:0-22124 GCA_038093195.1 Boletus fagicola
GAGAGGAATGGTAATGCTAGCGACTGGGGTCAAGATGGTCACGGTGGGTACTTTTGTCGTTGCCGGGGTGGTTGCCGTGCGAGATATAGCATAAGCACAATGGGTTAATTCAACGAGGGTGGCCAGCATCACGGATGGAAACGTCTACACCGGCCCATCTTTTCATTAACTTTAATCTGGAAAGAATGTATGCTATGTTAGGCTTGAAACGATTAACCAATAGTAATGGGATGCACCAGCTGCTCTTCATTTGTACATCCATCCACGAGCACTGGTAGCTCGACGTCGTAGGCATGTCCGTGGTCCTGGTATGGTTGTCGTTGTGATGGATAGCGTAGTCTTCAGCGCAGAGATATCACCCAAAAGGTATATGTATTGTGGTCGAAGTTGCTGGTCGTTGAACTACGTCTTACTAAGTACACACGACGACGCGGACTGCTGACAAACAACACCAGTGCAGATAAGTTCCAGAAGCATTACTTTTGCACAAGAAGTCAACACCAGAAGGACCTACATGTCAAGCAAGGGTGATTGGAGTCGCGCTGAAACTTCTGTTGAGGCTACGCAATGATCTCGACTCGGTTGCCAGTTCATGTAACGGCAGAATCCACCATGAAAACCACACGCACGATTCAGACAGTAGTCTTTTGCTACCCTCGTCGGTGGTATTGGTTTGAAGAGTTACCCCTGTACTAAATGCTGTGCCAGCCTCACGCACCCACTCATCGACACGTTCCCACAGCTCAATTTCTATGGAACATTGCTTTTCTCCAATTTAGTGCTGCGCTGATCTCCTCGTGTGGCCCACCCGTTTAAAGTTGCTGTGCGAGTCCCCGCCCGTTTTGAACGCCTACTCGTTCGGCCAACCCCATCATGGATTCTGCTCGCTCGACCTCTGGCCGTGTTTCCAGGCTAAAAAAACGATTCCTCGATGTTTTATCTGGCTCAGTCAAACTTGATTCCCGTGGCGCCATTCTTTTCCTAGAAGGGCTTTGCGCTCAGGATGACCCAGTGGCATGCTTGGATGCAATCACTGAGAGTGCTCACGGTCTGTCTTCAGTGCAGTCCGCAATGCGGCTCGACTTGTCCGTCCAATTCATGAATGGATTGGGTTCCACTGTCCTGCAGTATCTCCTTAGAGCTTCCGAAGTGGGTGGCGACGCCCTGGACAATCTATTGTTCCATGTGGTAGAACCACCCATTTTTTGGGGTGTCTTCGTTCGCACATTCCAGGACGGCACGTTGAGCGAAGATGCTCAGTTGGTCTTCGCTAAGGTGCTCTCTCGACTCCTCATTTTACAAGACCGGGACACCAGTTCCTTTCGAGACATTGCAGCTCGACCATCCATCCAAAAGAGTCTCATCGAGTCCTCCAAACATGAAGTCAGAGAGATGGGACACCTCATCAAACACATTCTCTCTACCACCAGTTCTGTGACGGTGTACGACGTTCTCAATGGGCCTGGTGGGCGCCACGATAACGATTTTGCCGACTACCGTGACATCGCCATTCTCCCCACCGCCGACGAGATCTTGTGTCGAAAGCCTCCCTTCCTCCGCACAGCATTTCATGATGAGCTCGATTCATCAGAAACTCCGTTCGAGGATTACTTGGACAATACATTTCGCATGCTTCGCGAAGACATGATATTTGACATCCGCCAGGAGGTACAAGCTGCTTTACAGAAAGACGGGAAGCATCGCGGTCTCCGTGTCAACGGCGTGTCTATGGTCGGTATCTATTCTGGTCCTAGCGATCGGAAGACTCGGTGGGGGATTAAGCTGCGATGTGGAAGCGACTTCTGGCAGCTCAAGGGCGTGAAGAATAAGGATCGGGTAAATTTCTTTACACGGGATCCTCGTGGATCGAAGATTTTGAGACATCAGTCTCTCGTTTGCCTTGCTTCTGGTCAAGATATCATCAGTTTTGGGACAGTAAACCGCGTGGAGGAACTCCTAGCCTGCAAACCCCCTGTGATAGTCCTCCAGCTAGATGGTGATATCAACATCAGAAAGACCCTCACTTCTCTTCGCATAACCCAGAATGTACAACTCATTCAAATCGACACAGCGGCATTTGCTTTCGAACCAGTGCTTTCCGCCCTGAAGACGCATGATGTTTCGCTCTCTCGAGATATTCTGCTTTGGAGCTCAGAATCGCCACTTGAGACCACGTGCGGGAGAGTAGCCTTCTCGCACATTACCCAACGACTCACCTTAAACCCTTCCATCAAGCTGGATGGTGTATTGGACCTCCCTAAATCCATTCGCCTCGACAAGTCTCAGGCAAAATCCCTGGTGGTAGGACTTCAGCAACGTGTATCGTTGATCCAAGGGCCACCCGGTAAGCACTGTCATCTTAGTTCCTGAAGTTATCTCACGGTTTCCACAGGAACCGGCAAGTCATTTCTAGGTGTCCTTCTTGCGAAAGCAATACACGATCAAACTGCTCAAACCATTCTCGTCGTTTGCTATACCAACCATGCGCTGGATCAGTTCCTCGGTGATCTTCTCGAGCATGATATACCTGCCGAATCCATTGTGCGCCTCGGCGGTCGTTCAAACCAGTCAACGGATCATCTTGCTCTCCACAGGCAACCACGCGGGAGGTTTCAGTATAACTGGGATGAAATCAATTGCTTCAGAGCCACGGCATTACGACATGAAGGCAAGCTCGAAACTCACTTTGACGCGCTACTAGACATCGACAACGAAAACCTGCTCACGCACCTAGGACTTGAGCATCACGAGTTCTTCGACGCATTCTACGTGCCGTTTGAGACGGAAGACGGAATGACACGCGTTGGGCGGAACGGACAAGCCATTGATAGGGGGTATCTCTTCTCACGGTGGATGCGGGGTCAGAACGCTGGAGTGTTGAGTGGCGAGCCTCATATCCAAGCGTCAGCTCGGATCTGGGGTATGGCCCGCTCTGCCCGCCAGCAGCTGTTGGACAAGTGGCGGAATGAACTGATCAGTCAGGAATTGGAGTCGATATGCGAGGCTGGCAAAGCGTACAATGAACTTCAAGACGCTATCAAGCGGGAGTTTGCCAAATCAACTGTGTCAATTTTGCAGCAGAAGAGGATCATTGCCTGTACGACTACAGGGGCAGCTATCCACACCGAAGCGCTTAAGGAAGTTGCTCCTGAGGTTCTCCTCGTGGAAGAAGCTGGCGAGATCCTTGAAAGTCATATCTTGACTTCGTTATCTCGTAGGGTCGATCAGATGATTCTTATCGGTGACCACAAGTATGTCTGCAACGTTACTTCAGCCATTTGTTAGTAACAGTGTTTCGTAGACAATTGCGGCCCAAAGTCAACAACTATCAATTGACTGTTGAAAGGGGCGAGGGATTTGACCTGAACCGGTCGCTTTTCGAGCGTCTTGTGCTCAAGGGCTACCCCCATGAAACCCTTTCAACCCAACATCGGATGCGCCCAGAAATCTCTGCCTTTGTCCGCGAGCTCACTTACCCAGAACTTATTGATGCTCCCTCGACTTACCATCGATCCGATATCCGCGGAGTACAATCGAACGTTATCTTCATGGACCATACCCATCCCGAAGATGACAACTCACGCATCGGCGACCGTGCAGACGGTGGAACCAAAGCATCGAAGCAAAACACATACGAGGTACAGATGGTGCTCAAGATAGTACGCTACCTTGCCCAGCAGGGGTACAAAAGCGAGGACATCGTCGTTCTTACCCCGTATCTTGGGCAACTTCACCAACTACGTGACGCTTTGAAGGGCGATAATGACCTGGTCCTCAACGATATGGATGCCTTGGATCTCGCACGTGCTGGCATAGCTGCTTTTGCGCCACCTGACCTCAAAGCCAAGAAAAGCCAAATCCATTTGGCTACGATCGGTGAGCAACGTGCTTGCGAGTACAACGATGTCTAACAACCTGTTGTAGACAACTATCAGGGTGAGGAAAGCAATATCGTGATTGCGAGTCTCACGAGATCGAACAAATCCAACGCGATCGGCTTCATGGACTCTCCCGAACGTCTGAACGTCCTCCTCTCACGCGCCCGCGATGGCCTCATTTTGATCGGCAATTCCCAAACCTTTTTGCATTCCAGGAGAGGGGGAGCGCTCTGGAAACGACTCTTTACTCTCCTCGAGAATGGTCAGTACGTGTACCAGGGGTTCCCTGCCAAGTGCGAAAGGCATCCCGAGCATACCGTTCTACTCAAGCATGCAACGGATTTCGATAATCACAGTCCGGACGGTGGATGCACGGAACCATGGTGAGTTTGTTGATATCCTTACCGATAGTCCGAACCCCTCACGTGACCTGATGTTACCTTTGTAAAGCGGATACACGCTCACCTGTGGACACACGTGCCCCATGAAGTGCCACCCTCGTCGGCCATCGGCGCTGCACGACCCACACGACGCGTCGCAATGCAAACATACTATGAACGCCAAGTGTCCAGCGGGTCATCATACACTCACTTGGGAGTGCTGCCGTCGCTGGCCTTCTGTTTGCCCAGCTTGTGTCAAGGAGGCTGAACGTCTCAAGGAGATCGCTCGGCAGGAGCGTGAGGCGCAGAAAAGGCGCGAGGAAGCTGAGGCCGAGCATCGTCGTCACATGGCTGAACTGGAAGCCAAGTTGAAGGCGGAGAAGGCCGCCGAAGAACAACGCAAGTTCCAGGAAGAACGTGAGGCGCGTCTGCGGGAAGAACGGAGAAGGCAAGAGGAAGAAACGCGCAAGAGACTGGAAGAAGCGCACAAGAGACAAGAAGAAGAGCGCAAGAGGCAGGAAGAAGAGCGCAAGAGGCAGGAAGAAGAGAAGAAGAAGCGAGAGGAAGAGAGCAAGCAGCTCCGTCAGGAGACCCTTCGAAGAAGAGAACAATATTGGGCGGAACAGCTTGCTGCAACCCATAGGAGGGTCACTACTGTGAGACGACAGGAAGATGCTCGTGCTGCAGCGGTTGCTCGCGCCAAAGAGTACGACGCAGAAAGGAAGAGAACGGCTAGGGACTCCGAAGCTTCACGCTGCACTACTCAGTGATCGTAATTACAATCAACCTGTCTCCGAGAGTCGAACTCGAGAAGAGGGGTATGATCCATCACCTGGGGTTCATAGCGAAGTTCTGCAAGACAACACTGCGAGATTATTTGAGGTTTAAGAAAGGTCCAAGCCTAAGTAGTATATGCAGGGCGATACTAAATTGAGATAACAGTCAAGCAGTAGCTATAGGTTGAAATGAAGCGTAACATGGTATGCAGAGGGAGTGAGGGAGGAACGGTGAGGGAGCGTATCATTCCGAGACCCGATCACCCAACAAAGCATGGAAAGGCGTTCGCCTGCAAGAGGCTGGGGAACGCAAAGCGCGACTCCAGAAGTCAGTCCATGATAGGGAAGCCGGGCCGATGAATCCACATGACAGACACCTCCGAAGAAAAGGGTTGCGCAGGCGGCAGTACGCTATGATGACATCGCAAAGGTGGTTAGGGGTCGGTCACATAAAGAGCGGTTTCGACTCCGATCGAGCCTAGCGCTGATGGCAGTGACGTCTGATTTGCAGATATGATTGGAAAATACGATGCTATATGGGATAATATTCATGCAGACGAGCCCAGAATTTAATCTAAATAACCTGCCGGAGAGATTCGTTCTGTGATACAAGCTAATAATGTTCTGCTCATATTAGCCCCCTACTCTCTCCCAACATTCCTGCCTGCTTCCACGCAATCACCGACGCTCACAGCCGCCACGCCTGCACCTACAACTTCCATCCGACCGTTCCACGGTTTACTCGCAAGCACTCTCTTCAGTTCTTCCATCCATTGTACATGACCGACCGAGTACAACGGTATGCATCCTATGTTAGTGTGAACTTTGACGAACAGGGGGGACGGAAGGGGCCGATTGAGCTGACGAGAAAGCTCAGAAAGAACGGAGGGGACATCAACTTGTGGAGGAGCTGACGCGTCGGAGAGGTAGGGACCGCCGAGTATCACAATCATCTTAACGATGCCTTGATCGCCGGATGTTGTGTCCTGAGCTGCAGTCGAGCATTTTATTTTATTTTTTTATTTTATATATATCCTTGTTTATTGTCCAATGAGGTTGTACCGTCTCTCGCTGGACAGTACATGCGGGGTAAGTAGTAGTATCGTAGATCTATGTAATGTGGGGGTGTTCACTAGCAGTCGAGCATGAATCAAAGACACAGCCTAGAATGCCTGAGCCATTGGTTGGAGAGTAGCCATCTACTGGTCGGGATACAAGGTAGCCAAATCCATCCGGGTGGAGTTCAGGCGACGTTGATGAAGACCGAGGGAATACGAGGTTGACAACCGTGACGGAAGAGTAAGTGTTGGCGGTGAGATGAGGGAGTGGTGTTGCTGATGAGAGTATCCCTTCTAATTCATAGAGTGGAAGCGCAGAGACGACATGCGTTGCGAATAGGGTTTCGGATGATGTCGTTCTCTATGCAAAATTTAGAACTGCGGTATAACCACAATGAATATCATTACCTCGAATCGACTTTTGCTCGCATCAACGCTAAGCCCCGTGACTCTTACCCCACCATACATCCCTATGTTATGTTGTTTCTGAAGGTAATCAACAAGGGCATCGACCAGCATTCCAACGCCATCCTGAAATGTGTACGCAGAGATACTGCACATCTTGTCCTGCAAGTTTCCCAATTCATAAGACGTGTCTTGGTTTGATTGCGGCTTCTTGGGGGCACGGAAGAAGCCAAGCAGGACAGAACCATGACCACGCTCTTCCGCATCCCACATGGAAGGAAAGACAGCGCGCATACTAAGTTTACGTGAGTCTGCAGCATATATACCGTGGATGAGAGCGCCCCCGAAAACCTGTGCAAACCGGGCACCAAATCTTCTGGTGAAAAAAGCGTCTACCGATTCGTCGTTGACTCCTGACGGCCTGTTTCCCCACCAGAATGGCTCTAGAAGAACTGAAGAGAGGAGTATACGACCAAGATGCGCCGCCGAAGCTTGGAACGGACTGAGTATCCCTAGCGGCGAGGTTGGAATGCGGTGAATCCCCTGCGAGCCAGGAATGTGCAAGAAACGGTTCTTTGCAGCGGCGGAAGTCTTGGGCATACTAATGATCGATGGATTTAAGTCTAGAAGATGGATCTATGTCCGCGAGCACCATAAATAACACTGCCAGATCAGAGATTGGAAAGGCACTAATTCAAGAACACTAGGAGCATTGGGGCGTAGGGTTCGCGGACCTGCTTCGAAGAGGACATTTGCCTCCTCTCGGGTTCCAGAAGGGCTTGTGTAGTTGAATTTGACTCTCTCCGAACGTGCCCACCCTCCGAAACGTGTATCCTTTTACGATAGTGATGAGTGCGGCCGGAAAACGTCGAGATAGGTGATATGCAGCTGAAAGGCCAGTCAAACCACCACCAAGTACTGCTATAGACTGGGGCTGCATCGTGACGAGCTGGGCCACAGACCATAGCGTAGTACCGTACTTGACACGCGTGGTAATTTCCAACAAGGAATGTGTTTCACATTTGCATATGACGCAACGATGATCAATAATTTAGACTTGGTCATAACACATACGATCGCCGTACGGATTGTGTCGAGGCAAATTACGAGTCTGACTAAGGTTCTGAGAAATCTACGAGCAAAGCGGGTGAGCACATTACGGTCGGGTGCTTGTTCGAGCCGGTAGGTTTTATTCACGAGAAACTCGTCACGGCTACTGTACTTTAGTTGAAGTTGCTTATTGGGCCACCAGGCTGCGATTCTTACCACTGGAAAAACTTCAAATTAATGTGAATATAATTATCCAAGACTAAAAGAACTTGCCTGTCGCGCCTCTCACTCGATGCGATGGTGTGAAGGAGCCTGACTCGATGGTGGACTTGATAAGTCTGCACTAATTCATGATTTTACTAGTACCGGCTTAGTCCGGCCAGCGTGTTCAATCCCAGGGATCCGCGGCAATCCTCGGTCCGGTAACATCCAATCCCCGAGAAGTTCCTCCACCCATGTATGGCAACTACGCCCAACTCCGTTCAAGTTGAGCGTCCTTTGGGCCTTTGGCCCGTCTTCTTGCGCCGCATGGAGACCGCTTGCTCATTCTGGTGAGTAATGTTCATTTTATTCAATCAGAAACATGTCATGGGATGAACGAGGTTCGTGATGGGCGCATCAAATCCTCAGAGATCTTTCCGTTACACTTTCCTTATTCCTTGCCCGGTGAGGGCCAGTTTAACCTCGGGAAGCGGAGATACCCGAGGATCGGTCATCTCGCTTTGTTTCACCTGATTGTGCGTGCGGCTCTTGGACGCTTGTGGCGTTGCAGGAATGGCATCGCGGGGTGTTCTCCCGGACGATATCCCCTTCTAGAGGCTCAATTTCTCCAGCTCGCTCAGCTATAAAGGCCCTTGCCGTGAGCATCTCATTCATCACTCATCCCAAGTAACCAACCGCGTCTTTCACCAAGCATGGCCTCTACCGTTCTCGAGTTCCCTCCATTCGATTACTCGCACCTGTTCCCCGACTTGATTAACTTTCATATGGAAAGAAACCCCTCTTTTCCATTCTTCGTTTATGCAAATGAAATCGTTCCCGACACACTGACTGAGATCTCGTTTCTCGAATTCGGTCGAGCCGCTCACCGAATCGCACATGCTCTTCGCCCTTTCCGCCAAGGTCTAGACGGAGAGGTTGTAATGCTTATTGCTAATACGGACACAGTATTGCACCATGCCGCTGTCGCGGGCTTGTCAATTGCTGGATGGGTTGTACGTTCATCTCTTTCTTTTTTTTTGGTCCTGTTCTGACACCCAGTCTAGCCATTCCCGGGCTCGCCTAGAAATTCTGCTGCGGCTGTTGTTAATATGATGAAGAAGACCAATTGTACTCGTATCGTAACGCTTGGTCACGCTCACAAAGCGCTTATCGATGGTATCCACCGCGAAAATGAAGGCACCCAGCTGACTGTGTATGAACTCCCCACATTGCGTTATGCCTTTCCGAAGCTCGGGCAGGAGGTCGCGGCTGATTCCTTTATTCCGTATCCTCCCCCACTGAAACGTCCAGACTTGGATTCTCCGGCTATCTACCTTCATTCCTCGGGTAGCACAGGATTCCCTAAACCCATTGCTCACAGCCACAGAATTCAAATCCAATGGTTGGCGCAGCGTATGTTACCTCACATCGCTTGACGATCCCCCTACTGATTATCTGTAGCTTCTATCCGTCCATATGCCGAATATCCTTCTCCGCGTCGGATTGGTTGCATGGCGCTGCCCGCATTTCATGCTTTCGGTCTCGTTACCGAGCTTTATGCACCAATTGCGTGCCTTGTTTCTACTGTGGTCTATCCCCCGCGTACGGAGAACGATCCACTCGCCCAGCCAGTGATACCGACGAGCGACAACATGATTGAATGCCTCAGGAAGGTAGAATGTAACGCCCTCATGACGGTTCCGGCATTGCTTGAACAGATGACCACGTCAGAGGAAGCCATCGAGATCCTGAAGAAATTAGAACTTGTGGTACGTGTAATTTAATGCAACATGCCTTTTCTCTGGCTCAGGGTCTCCAGAACTTCGGTGGCGGTCCTCTACCTGTCAAGATTGGCGAGAAATTGTGGGCTGCTGGGGTACAAATTGCTAGCGGTTATGGTGGGACAGAATTCGGAGTCCCCGTGGGTTCTGCTAGCAAGCAAGATATCGCCGACGGTGATTGGATGTGGTTGCGTTTCCCAGACGACCTGAAGATCAGGTGGGTTCCACAAGGAGATGATACATACGAGTTGCAAATCTTGGTATGAGACTTTTCACGCCGTAACGATTTCGGGAAATGCTAACAAGCTTCATCAGACGACCGAACAGCACCACATGGCGGTAGAGAATATATCTGATGTGAAGGGATATGCCACTGCAGATGTCTTCGTGAAGCATCCAACTAAGGACATATGGAAGATGTAAGTTGCCCAGCCGGTCTACACCAACAGTGGTATTCACACCCACGTTCCTCAATGACAGTGTTGGAAGGGCCGATGATGTCATCATTCTTGCGTCTGGAGAGAAGACAGTTCCTGCTCCAATGGAAAGTATCATTGGGTCTTCCCCGCTAGTGCAGGGTGCTGTCGTGTTCGGACGGGAGCGAAACCAAGTTGGTGTTCTAATCGAGCCTCGCCCGGCCCACGCTATCGACGTCAACGATGAGAAAGCCGTGATAGAGTTTAGAAATCGAATCTGGTACGTGCTTCATCTATGACTGCGCAAGCTCGTTTACCGATGTGAAAAAAAGGCCTGTGATCGAAGAGGCCAACAAGCCGTCTCCGGCATTCAGCCGTATTTTCAAGGAGATGATTCTGATTACGGGTGTTGACAAGCCTATGTTACGTGCACCCAAGGGTACTGTTCAACGCAAAGCAACTCTCAAGGCGTACGAAGCAGATATCAACGCATTGTGAGTCATTGCATCACGTGTGTGCGGACATGGATCTTAGAATCTATGAAGGTATGATACTGTCGAAGCAAGTTCCGAGGCTCCAGGTGGCTTGGCTGGTCCGTCAGCGTGGACTAGCGAAGCGGTTGAAGAATTCTTGCTGGAACATGCTCGTTCCATCAGCTCCAATAGTCGCGTTGATCCCCAAGCTGACCTGTTTGCTCAAGGCTTTGATAGGTACGCGGTATTGTAAGATAACGAAGTTGAAGGCATTACTCACACTTTTCTTTTCACAGTTTGAGCGTCACATATCTTCGAAACCGACTGGTGGGTGCTCTGCGAAAATCGTCTGACTCAGAGATCAAGAAGGCTGCTGCCCACATCCCTCCCAACGTCATCTTTGAAAACCCGACCATTCAACTGCTCAGTTCGCGTATCGCAGCCATCGTCAATGATAACGGTGCTGCACAGGCGGTAGATTTCATAGAGCAACACAAGCAAGCTATCAATGCTATGATCGAGAAATATTCCACAGGGTTACACGGGCCTGTTGATGGCATATTACCGAGCAGCCAATTGATCGAGCCTGCCGTCGTACTACTCACCGGAACTACAGGCGGTCTCGGATCTTTCTTACTCTCGGAGCTTCTCCAAAGTCCTGTGGTTCAGCGCATCTTCGCTTTCAATCGTCCCTCTTCTACAAAATCGATCGAGGAACGACAAAAGTCTGCTTTCAGAGACCGGGGCCTTCCGATCGACCTGTTGAATTCGAATAAGCTTGTCTACGTCGAAGCTGACGCGTCCCTGGAGAAGTGTGGCTTGTCTCCAGCTCAGTATGAAGAGGTAGGGTCGACCTTTTGGTTTTGCCAAAGATACACTCGCTGACATATCCTTTGCAGATCCGAACTTCCATCACTTTGATCATACACAACGCGTGGCGCCTCGATTTTAACTTGGCGATATCTTCCTTTGAGGACAGCATCCGGGCGTCGCGGAATCTGGTTGACCTTGCCCTAAGTTCACCCCAGAATCAGAACCTCCGCTTCTTGTTCACTTCTTCGATCGGATCTGCGCAGTCTTGGGATAATTTGAAAGGTCCTTTCCCAGAGGAAGTCCAACTTGATCCTTCTGTTGCCGTCGGAGCAGGTTATGGAGAGAGCAAATACACTACTGAACGGGTAAGCCACGATGCGATAACAAATCAGACGACAGGTACTGATATGGATTGATAGATTATCGTGAAGAGTGGTTTACATGCGACTTCCTTCCGCATTGGCCAAATCGCTGGTGGACTAGGTGGATCTTGGGCCACGACAGATTGGTTCCCGATCATTGTCAAATCCAGCATTGCCCTCGGTATGCTCCCAGAGACCGCCGGTGTAAGTGATATGATACATCCTACTTGTTGACGATCGAGCGTTGCTCATGACGATCTAGGTCGTGTCGTGGCTGCGCGAGGAAGAAGTAGCCTCTGCCATTCTGGAGACGGCGTTTGCGAAAGAGTCGCCACCACCAGCGCTCAACGTTTTCAACCCTCGCAGCGCCCCTTGGGCACGGATCATTGCTTTTGTGCAACGCTCGATCATCAAGCGAAAGGCACTAGGAGGCGATGCTCTCCCGATCGTTCCATTCGGAGACTGGTTTGCGCTGTTGGAGAAGAAGGCGGAGAACGCATCGGAAGATGATTTGGTGAAGATCGTGAGTAGATTTAGACTCTGCCCCATCGCTAAACATGCCTAACCTTGTCCAACCCAGCCGGCCATCAAGCTGCTCGAATTCTTCCGCGCGCTGGCGCGGGGAGACGAGGCCATCCGGAGTTTGGGGGCTGGTACCACAGAGGCGGCGGGGATGACGAACTTTAGTACCATCAAAGTGCAGCAAGTCAGCTCGACGATGGCGAACATGCGGGCGATTGGCGAGGTTGAGGCAGATGCATGGGTGGGGTACTGGATTTCGAAAGGTGCCTTCTGAAGCAGTCGACGCGATACTTGGGAATGTATGATGAATTTTGAGCTGTGAGCTTGGGATATTTGTAACACTAGTCTATGCGATGAAATCCTATGCATTTATTGTATCAGACACGTTTCTAGATTGACCGACTGTAGAAAGCAAACTATTACATGCTTTGCAACGGCTGCATGAGTTCAAGAGCATGGCATTCCGGGGTATACTACCTTCGTCGATGAATGTACATTTAACATAGTCGAGAGAATGGCGAGAGAATGGACCCATAGGGTAAAACTCCTGGCCCACCGTCGAGGAGAGGTACAAAAGGATGGTGAAAGAAGTGCTAAACAAAAGGGAGCAGACACAGCAGGACAAAATCTAGATACATCCGAAAGCGAAGAAGGACAAAATATGATACACGTCTATACTTTCCACGTGAGTATGTATGTCTTCTGCAGTCGAAACATCCACCACCCACACAAAAACAGTGTGACTGCACGTCGGTACATTCTATTCGCCACAATAGCTGGGGAAGCGAGCGCATGCACCAGCGAGATGCTTCAGGCTTCACATCTAGACAGATCTGGACTCGGACTCCGTTTCCACGTCCTCCGTCGCCGGCTCCGGAATCTGTCAATCAAATGGTTTCCCTGTCAGCACGCGGCCCTCCAGGAATTCGACATAACCACACGGGACTTACCGGCAAGCGTATGATGTATGCTATGAGCATCGTGCATGTTGCCACGATGAATACGGTGCGTAGGCTCGCCGAGTACGCATCCCGTGCGGCACGCTGGAGGTCTGGGGGAAGTGATCCCACTAGACTGAGCGAGTGTCGGATCTCTGAAATGATCTTAAAAAAAATTTTTTTTTCATTATTCGCGATCATGATCGTAGGGCGGTGGGATTGAACGACAGCGTCAGCAAAAGGTCGCACGCGTCGCATACACGGGAAAAACGAAAGCGAGAGCTGACCTTCTCTGCATCGGGGACGTGTATACGCCGACGTAACTCAGCATCGAGCCGGGACTGGAAGACGGCAGAGGCGATGGCAACGCTGGATACTTGTCCTAAGTGTGAGAATGGTAACATGAAAGGTCAATGTCCATTTTTCGAGTAATTCTCGCCAAACGATACTCACCGAGTCCCCTAAATAGCTGTGAAACAGCCGTGCCAACGGCTATCGAGGACTCTGTGAACACGAACACGTTCAGGTTTCCTCTGCGACAAACGCGCTTCCGCTAACGCACCCGGCAAGTGCGCCTGTAGCGCGACTGGACGAAGAAAGAAATACACAAATCCAATGAGTAAACAATCACTGAAAAGGACTCGCAAGAATTCCATACTCATCACCGTCACAAACACGACTGCGTTCCCAAAGCCGATTGGAAAGACACTAAACCATTTTAGAATGAAACCCGAATCCTCACGCATGAAGACGATGGGAACGAGGCCAGAGAGTGGAAGGATGCCAAAGACGAGGTTGAGAGCCGTGTATTTACCCGTTCGATGAACCCACCAGCTATGTGTAGCGCTCGGAGATCAGTTGCTGGGAAGCAAGGAAAGGCTGTAACGTACCCTGAGACCAGCGAACCCAAACCCATTGCAAGGCTATGTGGGAGTAAGTGGAGACCTGCATCCACCGAAAACGGGAGTCTTTGATCACTGATATGTTGATATGGGCTACTGTCAACGTACCAGCAATGGATGCACTGTCCAAAGACACCGTTTGAAACCACAGTGGTATAAAGTACATGATGGAAAAGTTGCAAACCGCCAAAAAGTAATTACTCAAGCTCACGAGGACGGGTACTTTCTCCCTTAATAGGGAGGGCGGCAGGATGGGCTCCGGAGCTATGCTGGATTCAATCACAACAAGAAGTCCCAAGGAAAGAAGGGAAAGTGTCAGCGGAATGATGACCCGTTGGTCTGTCCACTGCCAAGGGTCGTAAAGCCGAGGGATCGCGGTTAATATAGGAAATGGCTCACAGGAAGATCTTCGTTGAACTTCATGCTGAGCCAAACGAGTGTCGATCCAATCTAGCGCGAGATAAGTAAGTCACGCAGCCATGAATGAAACGCACATGATGACCCTACCATTAAAAACAGCGTGAACAAACCTCCAAAGTCGATTCTGGACAGAACCTCCTTTGCACTCTGACCTTGACCCTACAGAACATAACTTCGATATCTGCGCATACCGACAATGACGAAGGCGAGATACTCACTGGTGTCACATAACACAGGGTGTTGGTGACGACGATCATCACCAAGACAAAAAGCGGCACCTGACATAAAAACGCAATGCGCCATCCAAACCTCCGACACAATGAGCCTACCCCATCCAAAGAACCAACGCACACCAACATACAAATCATTCAAGATACCGCCAATGGGTCCACCCAGGCCTAATCCAACCTAGCAGAGTGGTCAGAGAAGTACATCGTACCCATGGCTGAACGGAGCACTCACGGCTAGAGAGAGATTGCTTAACGCTTGAGGTAAGCCGCGTTCCTGGACGATAATGAGTGTCAGAATGCGACGAGATGGGCCGTGAACGCACTCGTATAGTGTACATGTCAGCCGAGACGATCCTTGATTCACGTGGTTAAGCAAATCTGATCACCCACGAGAACATGTACTTACATGGCAAGCAACTGGAGCGCTCCCGCGCCTACCCCAGCTATCTAATAACGCATCAAAGTCTATATCACGAGGGAAGGCAAGAGACAGGAAAGTCTACTTACGAATCGCGCGACTGTCAGCTCGATCATACCTCTGGAGACCCCACAGAGAAGAGTGCCGAGAGCAGTCGCAAGTAAGGCGATTTGGCACGCCGCCCGCCGGCCGAGGATGGTACACAGCCGTCCATAGAGAGGCGTGAAGGTGCAACTTGAGAGCAGATATCTGAGGAACATATGTGTGTGTGTGAGCAACGGGGTATAAAGTATGGAATCGTACGCAGTGCCAATCCAACTGGCCTGGTTTGATTCTTTGAATTCTGATGTGATTGAGGGTAGCACTATGAACAGTATTCATTAGAGACGGACGAGCTCCCGATCTCGTGAGGTATCTCACGCGTGGCCACCATCGTTACTAGAGAAGAATTTGAATGATTACCGGGCGATGATATGGTCAAAGCTGGGTGACATACAGTTCAGATTCTGAGAAGTTGTGTAGAACTGCTATGAATAACACCATGTTGGACCCAAAACGAAACTAACTCACACAGAAAAATGTCCCGGCCCACAAAGTTACCAGGATACAGTGTCTAGTCGACCGGGAGAGCTCGTGACACTCTAGAGGGGCATTTTTACTGGCATTGGCCTTTGAAAGTAGCGGACTGCGTTCGGCATGAGAGCCATGACTCGTGGTCCTGGACATGATCAGATGGTTGGATAACCTTTCAACAGCGAAGGTTAGGTCGTCGTTGTGAAGAGACACGCAGGGAAACACCGAACATGGAAACGCATTGGTTTAGGACTTAAATGTTAAACGACACTTCGTCGGTCCGCTTGCTATTCGGTTCACTGGAATGATTATGTACGATACCGTTGGCGTGTTCCCCGCACCGGGCCGCAGGATTGGCGCTCGAGAGTTTTTGGACATCATTAGAGCTGTCCGTGTGTTTCTTGATCTCTTCTCCTTTGCAATGGAACATCGCGATTCCAAGCAACATCGCATCAAGACGGGCAAGTAACCTGTACCCCTTTGGGTGGCGCCATGTTCGTCGCGTCTGTGATGTTGGGCGGAATAGCAAAGCGACTCGGGGCGCAGCCAATTGAAAGAGCGAGTAGCATCGGCGGCGACTCCGCGTGGTACAGTAAGTTCATAGAGGAAGCTAGTTGTTGTGACAGGCGCGAAATGTTGTCACGCCGCAATCCTTACCGTAAGTCAAGCTTTTATGTATTGGCAGAACCTTCGCTACGACCAAAGATAAACCAGAGATTGGATGTGTACAAGCGCACTGAGAACAAGCCAACACAAGTAATACGTCGATAACAAATCCATAAATTATTCATGACATGTTCATTCCTCCATCCACGGAAATCTATTTCAAGTTCGTTCAGCACCCCGCTATCCAACCAGCCAGAAAACAGGAATTAAAACTTACACATTGCCCTGTGCAAGTCAACATCAGAAAAGGTACGTCCATTGCAACGTGTGATATACGTACCAGTTATAAGGTGTGCTTCCTCCGAGGTAAGGTAGCTCACGAGATTTGCAACGTGTTCCGGCTGTCCATCAACCTTGATGGGTCTCCTCGTGAGGTTCTTGCGGGGACATGAGTATAGCATCGGTGGGATGAAAAGTAAGAGACGAGAAGGCTTACACTGATAACCCAGCCGACGTATTCTTCATCCACAGGCGTAAGGGTTTGGGCTTTTTCCCCCCACTCGTCCGCTAGCGAAACTGAGCACTAACACAACGATGAAGTATCATTTCCGACGCTTACACATTGGCGTCCGGATGACACCGGGTGCGTATGAATTCACGGTAATACCGTATCGCCCGAGTTCCAGTGCTGGTCCAATCAGAAATACGTTCGAGACAAAATGACATCGTCCTCACCAGCTGTCTGTGTAAGGCCCCTGACAGCCCATTTGCTGGCACAATAGGGAACACCCATTGGAAGTCCCATTTTTCCTGCACCGGAACTGGCGCCAAGTATCCTGCCACCGCGACCTTGCTTGATCATACGTTCTGCTGCATATTTGTAACACAAGAAAGGTCCCCGCGCGTTCACGGCCATGACACGCTCCCACGCATCTAATCCAGCTGCAGCACGATCACTGTCTCAGTACAAGCTACGAGAAAGGCTAGGCAGGCAGTGACCTACTTGATGTCAAGGACGCCATACTAGTACAGATGCCCGCATTCGCTACCATCTGTCCGAGGGGTGTCATTAGGAAATCAGAGTAGCATGCAAGGTACTCACAACGTTCAGACTTCCGAGTCCTTTGACCGTCTCCTGCACCATCCCTTTCACTTCCTCCTCGACGGTCACATCTGCAGGGACTAAGACCGACTTTCGACCGATCTTGTCGATATCGTCGGCAACAGCACACAACTGGTCACGTTTGGACGAGACGTCATTCAGAGCGACGTCGAATCCATCCCTAGCAAGACGGAGGGCGATGCCACGACCAATACCCTGGGCTGATCCAGTGATGAGTGCGACTCCTTTTGTAATCGACATGAAGCTCTCAGGTTTGAATGAGACACTGAGGTGCGCTAAGTCGGTCGAGGTGGTCGATCTTTATATCTTCTGCGATAACATCTTACTAACTTACGGGCGAGACGTGGGAAGGGAGTGACGAAACGAAGCAACGGTTGGTGCGGTCGTATTTCCCGTACTAGCCTATCTGCAAGACGAGTGTGTAGCGATTGGAGGATGGCTACTAGCTAGCAAAAAAGGAGATTAAGGTACCCACTAAAACAGAAAACGAGCACGCTGAGCACATCCAAAACCCGTTTCAGTCTACCGATCCGGGCTAGCAGCCCCTGCCTCGAAAGTGGTCGTGTACCTCGGCTCATGCCGCATTGGTTCAGAACCTCCGCAACAATCACAAGCTGGATGTATCCCGGCGAGATCACAGCGCTTTATCTACTATACTTGGTTCATGACTGCTTGCAACCCAGTTCGCCGTGTGACTAAGCAGCTCGCTCAGCAGACGTGATGCCGTGAGAGAGATCGACAACAGCCCGAACTTACAGCAGTACGTCGTAGCCTGATTCCTATGTGTGCGCCCAGCCAGATTGTCTGTGTACCATTTTTCCGCTTACCTATCTGACGTCTAGCTGCAGCCAAAACATAGGGCCCGACGACATTCGCCTGAATTCTAACAGTCAATCGTACCAACAACGACCGGGAACATTAGGGTGACCCGGCAAAGTGAAGACCGCCGTTCTACCGGCCAGCATGGCCCCAACGAGCGAGAGCGTAGAGATGCAGATCACCGAGGTTCCCGTCAGCCACTCACTCACAGTCAGCCAGCAGATCCGTCAAGGCAGTGCCCACAGCGTCCTAACCCCCGGAGTATGGCTGCAACTGGCTTACGCCGTGACCTCGCTGCACGATGTCCGTACGTCGAACCTCCTGGTAGACAAGACCTCGGTCGCATGAACGTTCAATACTGACACTGTCGCGCATGTTACTGGATGGATGAGAAGCTTTTATCATCGATGGAACCTCGACCAAAGATTAACCAGAGATTGGTCAAACTGAATGTGTACAACGGCACCGAACACACCACAACACAAGTATTATGTCGACAACAGGGCCACAAATGATTCAAGACATCGTTATTCCTCCATCCACGGCAATCTATGTCAAGTTCGTTCAGCACACTGCTCTTCAGACCAGTCAGAAAACGGGAATTGGAACTTACACATTGCCCTGTGCAAGTCAGAAAAGATGCGTCCGTTGCAACGAATGATATACGTACCTGTTATAAAGTGTGCTTCCTCCGAGGCGAGGTAGCTGACGAGACTTGCAATATGTTCCGGTTGTCCATCAACCTTGATGGGTCTCCTCGTGAAATACTTTCGGGTACATGAGCATAGAATCGGCGGGACGAAGAATAAGAGACGAGAAGGCTTACACTCATAACCCAGTCGGCGCATTCTTCATCAACCGTGGGGGTTTGGGCTTTTACCCACTCGTCATCTGGCCAAACTGAGCACCAACACGACGACGAAATATCGTTGCCGACACTCACGCATTGGCGTTTGGATGGGACCGGGTGCGTATGAATTCACGGTAATGCCATATCGCCCGAGTTCCAGTGCTGATCCAATCAGAAATACGTTCGAGAAACAAGATGACATCGTCCTCACCAGCTGTCTGTGTGAGGCCCCTGACGGCCCACTTGCTAGAACAATAGGCAGCACGCAACGGAAGTCCTGTTTTTCCCGCAATGGAACTGGCGCCAAGTATCCTCCCACCGCGACCTTGTTTGATCATCTGTTCTGCTGCATATTTGTAACACAAGAAAGGTCCCCGCGCGTTCACGGCCATGATACGCTCCCACTCATCTAACCCGGCTGCAACGCGGCCATTGCCTCAGTACAAGCTACGAGAAAAAAGTTGGCAGGCAGTGACCTACTTGAAGTCAAGGATGCCATACTCCAGACGCCTGCATTTGCTACCATCTATCGCGGGAGCCATTAGGAAATCAGAGTACCATGCAAGGTACTCACAACGTTCAGATTTCCGAGTCCTTTGACCGCCTCCTGCACCATCCCTTTCACTTCCTCTTCGACGGTCACATCTGCAGGGACTAAAACTGACTTTCGACCGATCTTGTCGATATCGTCGGCAACAGCACGCAACTTTTCACGTTTGGACGAGACGTCGTTCAGAGCGACGTCGAATCCATCCCTGGCGAGACGGAGGGCGATACCACGTCCAATGCCCTGGGCTGATCCAGTAATGAGGGCGACTCCTTTTGTGATCGACATGAAGCTCTGACGTGGGGTGAGACACTGAGGTGGGCTGAGTCGTTCGAGGTGGTCGACCTTTTTTATCTTCTACGGTAACATTGGGTCTGACGGCATCTCTATGTATCCGCTCATGAGCTCAAGCCTCGAGGGAACATCGAATTTACGTGTTAGGAAGTCAGCTGATATAGACCCTACATGCCTATGGGTCGATATGAAATTGCAATCGTGCAATATCGATCGTCATATGGGCGCTGTTGTGGAGCTACTGAATACGTACCTGCATTGTAACACCATATGAAAGAACTTCGAGAAGGAACGACTATCTCCTATCGACTCTTCTTCGGTCTTCCTGAGGAAAATGTATCACCGAGGGATACACGTGTTCGCAACTTCAGTGGTAGTTGAACGCGACAACTTGCCATCGGAGTAGAATGCGAAAGACTCGAACAGCCCACCCGGGAACAAATGCACATAATTGGCTGGAATGACATGGATACGGCTGTGTGCATGCCAGTCATAATTTCTACGTCCAGTCCTGTAAACGTAGTGGATCGAGTGTGCGCAGGAGCAGTGCCAAGTCTCGTCTCCGATCCTAGTAGTACTCCGATGTAACGTCGCACTCCCGAAAGAAATGCCAAGTCACACGGCGAGAGTCTTGAATGAGCTGGGTAAAGCCCTAAAAATTGCAACTGAAGAAAATAGAGGAGGGAGACAGCGGGTTTATAATGGAGGTAGTCCCGTCGTTTCTGTGGTAAATAGTTCCCGAAATTTTGATGGCAGTCGAGTTGAATCAGCATTGTCGTTTCAAGTTGGGGCTGTCTAAACCGTTACATCCGAGATTTTGACAGGAGTTCGTACGGCGTGGAGTCGGAACGCCAATGGTGAACCAGTCACGAGCCTGGCGGTGATATGCTATTGCTCTTCGGATACCACTTTTCCTGCTGTGTCATGCGATTTGAAGTGAAAAGTTTTGATTACGCATGGAGTTTGGGGGATGTATGAACAGTGCTTTGGGGTAACAGACGGAGGTGAGTAGATTCAGATTGAGCGTGCTCTGAGTCAGGCTGCGGCGTTGCATAGAAATGACGCGACTGACTCCCTTATGTAAAATAAGAGCACTGCATCTTCGCCCCTTCTGAGTCTGCAACACAGACTCGACTCACATGGTGATGCTAACAGACGAAGGCATCAGGTATATTAGGTTCAAATTTCGAAACAACGAATGTAGAGAAGTTACCAACTCAACAGACGAGGCAGGCAGCATTCCCTCCGATCATGGTGCACTGTCATTGATGCAACCGAAGCAGTCACGTCGACTCAGAAACCAAAACCCTATACAAGACGCGCGACCCACATCGCGCTCGTTCGTAAACAGACAGTAGCAGCATGCCAAATTCGTGTGTGGTTCTGAGCTTTCTATGTAGTCTAAACAAGACTCCGGATTCTAACTTTTCTCCCACTCCAGCCGATCCTATGAATAGTGCCGACTATTGACGTGTTTTAAGTTTAGACATACCCCGACTGCAGATAGGGATAAGAGTATGTTTACAAGCACCTTTCCAACCCTATATATATAGCTTTGCCAGTGGGAAGAATCCCTTCGATAGCTGTCGTCCCTTCACTCTGGAAATGTCTACGAGCGAAGATCACATCCTTCGAGAAAGGCGTCCTGTCGAATCTCTGGTCCCCGCCCTCGATGGATCCCTCGAGTTATCGGAAAAGCAACTCAAGTTCTTGCTTCATGCAATCCGCGATGTGAACCCGGATGCCGTCGATGCTGAGGCAGAGATAAGAAGACGTGTCCTCGAGATTCAGAGCAGGTGCATTGCTCCACTCATACACTACAGTTCGCCGCAGGTGTCGCTCATCTTCGGTCGCTTCTCAGAGCATAGTGTGTTACAACGACTCCCAGTATGGCTTTCTTGTCTGATGAGTCTCATTTCATAGCGAGACCTACCCCTATCCGTGCATTCGCGCATTTCATCATGTCTCTCTCTTCATGTCCGAAAACGATGCAATTCCTCACATCCTGAAAGCTGGTCAAAGTACCGGACAAGCCGACGCACCCTTGCTGCTTGACATCGGTTGTTGTAGTAAGTCGTCCCTCCACCCTGTTAGACTGTCCGACGTAATCCTGTCGGGAACAAGTGGGCACGGATCTGCGTCACCTGGTCCAGTCCGGATACCCCTCCTCGTCCGTCATCGGATGCGACTTACGACTCGACTTTATCGAGCTGGGTCACGCGCTCTATGCTGATCGCGACACCTGCCCGATCCCCTTCTTCGTCGCAGACGTCTTCGACATCGCGCCAA
>JBBPRX010000175.1:0-22095 GCA_038093195.1 Boletus fagicola
GGCAGAGGTCGTCGATGGGGAGGTCCAGTACGGCGTGAAGAACCCAAAAGAGAAAATGCCGACGACTCGGCGAGTCGACCAGTCGATGCGAAAATAAAATGCACTCGGGAAGCAAGCCCAAACTCTCGGTCAATCGAAGAAGATGACGACGAAGCACCTGAAGTTGTGTCGTCCAAAGTTCCTACTGCACCATTATGCATACCGAAAGTTGATGTTGGGCACAGTAGGGAAGTACAAACATCATCATATGCGTACCCCCAAGAATTCGTCAGAAAATTTTCGCAACCGAAGAAACCACCGCGAAATCCGTTCGTGTCGCGGTCAACACTGCTTCGTAACGTACTGAGAGCTTGCTATTTACGTGTCCTAGGCGTTCTAATGATCTTACTTGTTAAGCTGATCCTGCCTGAAATTCGGGTCACAGTATCCAATCTGTCACAGGCCATACACTTTCTTGTTGAAAATGATTTTCTTCGTGATGTTGAACTACGGCCAGGCGAAGCACAAGAGCAGATGATCGAGGTCCTTGGAAGTAGCGAGACTCCATGTTCTTCTCACCCCTCTTACCAAGAGAACCCCTGAAACCCCTTGAATGCTAGGCCTAAGCTGGTCTGATATGTTGGGGAGAAAAGGGATACATTAAAATGTGCCAGCTAGTTCTCAATAGGGAATACTTTGTCGCGATCATCGACTGTCCTCTTTACCATCGTCGGAGATGCTACTACTCTCAAATGATCCATCTTCGTCCCCTTCGACTTCCAAGGTCCGTTTCTCTACATCAAATCCGTAACCTGTTAACCCTTCTGCGATCTGGTCAACTTTGGATGGCGCCGTGACGACAACAACGGTAGAAGTGGACGGGCTGAAAATCGGTAGGATATACTTCTTGAGAGATGCTAGGACATCTTCCTTGGTGACAGCTTGGTATTGCTCCAAGAGCTGGAGGTTGTGGTCTTGACTAAGACCCTTGAGTGCTTGGTTAGTAAATGAGTTGATCGCCTGCGAAGATCTGAGCAAGTCGAATGCCTTGGATGTCTGGATCACCTACTGCTCTGCCTGCGGTTGCAACATTTTTCGTAACAGCATAGACAATGCTGCTCTTGGCAGCATCTAGCGTCGTATCTCCGAGCTCAATCTAATGGAGTTATCCCACTGAACTGACGGAGCCAAAACGATGGAAACCTACCGAGCCGTCAACTAGTCCCGAAACAACATTGTTTACTTCTCTAAAAGCTTCCGTGCTGTTGGAGCTCTGCATATAGAAGGTCAAAAAGAGTGACTGTTCGAACGGAGACCAAACTTGCTCGGTACAGGGAGAAGGTTATTAGCCCAGCTTCTCTATCGGCAGTCACGTATGCGCCATATGCGAGACCAGCACCGCGGACCGACCTCTGTTGAAAATGGAGTCAGCACAACTTGACACCGTCGGAACAGGCTTCTACAATACCCATAGGAAACTCTCCGTCGCATTCAAAGCTTCAAGTGCGACCCTTAACGCCGGAAACTCCGGATGGTCGAAACCTTGAATACCCTTGGTGGTATGATTGACAAAGGAACTTTCGATCGTGGGCAAGCTAACAACAACTGCCTAGAAAATGGTGAATGGATGCGCGGTGAGAATCTGTTTGTTCCTACCCTCCTAACAGGGTTCCTGCCCAATTCGCTGAGCGTCTCCCAAGTCAACTTTACCGGTGCCAAAGTTGACTCCTGCCGAAAAGTGGAGAAAGGGAGGTAGGTTTAGGAGAAACTTGTGCTTACGCCAAGGTGACTGAGTTTTTTACTCCATGTGCTACGGGGCTTTTGAAGACCCAGTACATTTCCGGTGACGGATATCCGGATTCCGGAGGGATCAGTCACTATAAATATTGCAGCTCGGTGAGACATCTCCCAACATGCCAGAAAAATGGTACACACGACACTCTCGCAGTGTCTCGAAGGCAGCGATCACCTGTTCTGGGGACTCCTGAAGGTCTTTAATAAGCTTCGGGACGAACTCCGCTTGGGACAAGATTGAGCCAGCGAGCGGAGTGGAACTCTTGTCAAATAGCGTTTCAGCCCATACAGATGACAAGACATTGTTGCCATCGCGCTTGAGCTCAGGAAGGGACTGGGCAAGTTTAGCAGCAGAAACAAGGAGCCTTTCCCGTGGATTAGCCACCTATGACAAATTGCAAATCACTTGCTCACCTTTCTTTGTTGAACACAGCGCCCCAGACAAGATCGCGGAGCCAAGTGACGGCGGACTCGTAGTGTGATGTCTCAACCTTGAAACTTATGCGCACAAATTCAGTGAATTGATCTAACAATCCGAGCCCCGCTTCATACGAAACAGTCAGGTTATCGAGCTGGTTGACAACCTCCTCATGGCCCAATACTTCGCCGTTTTCCAGCCTTACAGGTAAAGAGAAGAACGCAGCGGCATAAGTGGAGAGATATCTACGGAATCTCAGTGAGAAAAATGGTGAAGCCAAAATTTACGAACGGGCGAAGTTCGTCCGGCACATTTGCAAGCGAGAAGAATGCATGGATGCCCACAAAATCTGACTACATGGTCTGTCAGTCTCGAAATCGTTTCAACCCAAAAAGAAACTCACTTTGACATGATCATATTGCACAAACATCGACAATGGCTCGCCGTCGCTCTCAATATGTTCTTCAAGATCCGATTGTAACGAAGGCCTGGAAGTAACACTCCGACCCTTGCCTAATTCTTGCACGCTCTTCACCGGAATCCACGATATGCTCTTCACATCTGGGACTGGGAATGAAGTTAGAACCTCCTTTGGGATGGGCAGCTCATGTTCGGCTTTCGCGGCCTCAAGTTCCCGTCCTGCCTTCGCAAGACCTTCAGGTCCAAGCTTTTCGACCTGTGCGGCCAGGCGAGCCTTTTCAATCGTTTCAAGCTTCTCCGCAAGGTTTGCCGAGGGTCTTCCGATGACGACAGTGTAGGGCTGGTCGACGAAATACCTTGTAATACTACTAAGCATCACACAATGTAATGTGCATATGACCCACCTCTTCAAGAGTTCTATCCATTGTGAGCTGTTCCAAGCTCCAAGTAAATTGTAGTACTTGATCTCGTCCAAAGCCCCACGCATATCCGAGCCATCTGTTGCTCCATACAAGAAATCTGTTATTATTGTGCCTGAAAAAGTATCCCCTTTGGCAGATTCAAGTTTGCTCCGCAGCTGAAATGTTCGAATCAGTAAGGCAATAAACCTGCGAAAGCTAAGGAGTCCCACTTGGCGTTCATCCCGGTTAATGACCATCATCATCCGGGCCATGTCAATGCCTTCCGTAACAATGCGACGAAAACTCGCAGAGAGCCTTGCATCAAAGGTATCTAGGTATTCCGTGGGAACAGAACCGATGTAAACGGGTAGGTCTACCATTGTAGCGCGAGAATCTTCGCTGAAGTAGATGTAAGAGCTTCAAGAGTATAAGTATGATAACATGATGCAAAGATGGAATCTTACCAAAGGGGAGACTCTATTTCAACGTATTCTTTGTTCAGAGGAGCCACGGGTGATGATGTGAGGTAAATAGATAATATGTCCAAAGCCTAAAGATGTATTGAGCAAGTAACTTACAAATTCGTAAAAACAAGCAAACCTTTCGTTCCAAGAATGCTGTTGGAGGTGGGCCATTATACGTGATAAGCAGTTCACCCTGACTCTCGTCTTTCTCTGGGAACTCCACTGCCTCCTTGATGACCTCCTTGATGCGCTCGCGGTTGGCACTGGCCGTCCCCACAAATGGTCGGTTCCAGCCTTTTGGACGCGGTCCCTGATTTTGGCCATGTGCGATAATGCTAGGCTCAACCTTCTCTTGCAGGACAGAGAGAAGAGATCTGGTTCCACTTGACAGTTTTCCAGTAACTATCAGCGACAAATTATGAGGGACATAATATGTGCTATGGTATTGCCGAACTGCAAAGTGGGTATAAGTTAATGTAACTAGGTGAACGGAAATTTTACTTTGTTCTACGGTGAGAACACGCAGGGCTTCCATCAAGCCACCGGTCTCGCTACGGTAAGCACTGCCCGGAGGGTACAAGATACGCTGGGACCTAAAGGAGATATAAGCACGGACAAAACCGTCGGCGGGTCAGCTGACCGGAGAGCCATCAGGTCACCAGATGTGTTCTCGCGCCCTTGCATTTCGCTGTACACTACACCAGCATCTTCACCTTTCGCATTGATATGGTGAACCTACGAGGTCAGTGAAATAAGTGCTTTCTAAGTCGAAAAAGCCGATCGTACCTCCGTCACGAAAGCAGCATTAGACATTGTCGGGTACAGTATATGATCAAGGTATATTGGCAAGAGCTGAAGGAATCCCTGTTCTCCAGCTGTTGAAGCGGTATAGGCTGTGTGGAAGTAGAGATGAGAAAAGATGGGACGGGACGGGAGAACAACGTTGTTTGCCTGTATGGTCATTATCCGTCCAAGCATTCGTCCCATTGGAGAAACCACGGTTGGCGAGATGGTCTATAATGCCTTTGTACGGATACTTCTCCGAGCCCATGAAGACCAGGCTGGCGGATCAACCTCAGAAACAGGAATACGGAAAGTGTATCGGACAACTCACTGTTCTAGGGTGTGAGGACAACCGCTGTCATTGAAGACTGAGAGAGTGAGAAGGGCAAGAACAACTGCGACAGGAGCGAAGTAGCTTACTCTCAGTTGCAACGACAAAGTATCCATTGATGAGTGGAGCTGGAGACGGACTCAGAAGTGTAGGAAAAGGTAAGACTGAGTGACACACCCTCATAATCTAGATGAACAAGAGTCAAGCCGCTGACACGGCTCCGCCATTTTGAGACGGCCACATCAGTATAATCTAGTTGAAAACGCTGGACAAGGTCAAAATTGCCGAAAGACGTCAAGGCATCATCCGAAATGGCTGAACGATCTTGAAATGGAGCCATGGAAGCGAGCGACCTTGACCGAGTGGGCAGGAGAATACTTGGGCGACGATGATGTCTGACAGTTGTACGACGAAGGGCGGTCGTCGTCAAAAGGCGTGCTGTGGAGAAAAGCGTGAACATGTGCCAATCCAGCGTGTGCACGGCCAGTGACTCGGTGTCTCTCGTTCGCCAGGAATTACATCATCATCCCTCCCTTCAGCATGGGTTATGAGCCGACCCCAGAACAAATCGCCCAGGCAGAAGAAAAACGCCTCAAACGTCTGGAAAAGAAACTTTGGAAAGAAAAACAGCCTAATCCTAGTGATCAGACAGTCCCTCCCTTCCTCTCGAGACCATGGATACCACTCAACCCACCGGACCAGCTTCACACCCAATCGGTCAGGGTCATGACATGGAACGTCCGTTCTTACATCCCTGTGCATCCGTCTGGAGTTCGCTCAAAGTATATCCTTGTAGCTACTGGCTCAGTGTCTCGTTCGTGCGTCGAGTTAATGTACATCTTTACGATCAAAATCCAATGAATCACAGGCTCGGAGCTCTTCCCAACCAGTGGCAAAGCCCGTAAAGCGAATGAGAGGATACCGATGCTTCATGCTGAGATACTCTCTCCCGACGCCGATATCCTGTGTATGCAGGTCCGTGAAGTCCAGTGACGTTTCTCGGACACGATCTAATGAATTCCAGGAAGTCGACGGGCTGGACAAGCTCCTTCCCGTGCTCGATCTCGCTGGATACGCTTACTCTTATGCGAGTGGTACAGACAAACCACACGGATGTCTCATTGCATACAAGAATACCATGTTCCGGAGCGTGCATGAAGCCACGATAGAGTATGACAAGTTGGAAGTGCACAGCAACCCTGAACTAAGTACGCAGGCACGCATTGGGTCGAGCCATCGAACCAAGAACATCGCAAAAATCGTGGCGCTTCAAAGTATAGGTCCAGAACCAGCAGCCCAGAGCTACATTGTCGCAACGACGCATTTATTTTGGCATCCCGCGTTCGTGCACGACTACTACCTTCTTCAACAGCTCCGCTGACGTGAATTTGTCATAGGTATACCTACGAAAGAGCGAGGCAGGTTACTTAAATCCCCACCTTTTTGTGCTCAAGTCCAAAAATGGTCATAGGCAAACAGGTCTCCTGGTTCGTGAGGTCACCGCATTCCAAGAACTCTGGCAGCTTCGTGATTGGCCCTGTATCGTAGCGGGAGGTGAGGACTTCCGGGAACCCATGCACCCACAGTTCCGATGTAATCCAAACGTCGAGCAGACTTTAATTTCCCTCCCGATGACCCCGCGTACTCCTTGCTAGCTGGTGAACTACTGTCTCCTGAACAACAAGAACGACTCCAAGTCTCGCGTGTCGTGCATGTCTCCATAGACCCAACTGTGCCCACGTCCACCACGAAGGAGGCGGACGAAGGGGGCGGTGAGGAAGAAGCTGATCCCGATAGGGTCATTCGACACTCGAGGGATTCCAAACCCTCCGATGGATTGTTATCGGACACCGAGCTGTCTACTCTTGCTGGGCACCGCTTGCGAAGTGCATATGATGAGGGACAACGGTCGTCGTTACTAGAAGGCAACAATGTCGCGACATACGGTGCTAGAAAACTCTTGCCGACAGAAAAGGCTGGTGCCTGTGAGCCAATGTGGACTAGCTTTACGCAGTACTGGAAGACGACCCTAGGTAATTGCCTTGCGAACACTTATCGAGATTCGCTGTAGCTCACGAAGTACCAGATTATATCTTCATCCTGGATGCCCCTGGAAGTAGAACGCGTGTGACGGGTTACCTTCAACCTCATCGCACAGAAGATGTGGTGCGGGGCTTGCCTCAGATCGGGATATGCGGCAGTGATCACGTTTCACTTTGCGCTCAGCTTGTAACGTTAACTGCCATGTTACAATGATGCTGGGATGTCTGCAGTTTATTAGGATATCTGGAGTACACGAAATCGTTGGGACCAATCTTCCATCAAAATAAGGAGTAGAACAAAAAATCGTAGTCCAAGGAAGCACGGTGATCCCAGTTAGACAACAGCAAGCCCTTGCTCGGATCGAGCTCACCAAGATTTTATTTATGTTTATGCCGCCCGGTCAGAGCCTGCGAGTAAGGTCTTGAAAAGCTCGCTCGCAGAGTCTTCATTCCGCAGCTGAATCATGTAAATGACGCCTGTCCGTGCACCCCCGGCGTCACTCAGCTCAATTGCCACCCCAGTTTTGCCCACTCTTTCAACTCCATCCGTCAAGACGATCGTCGAGATGAGAATCGATTTTTCTTTGCTACCTGCCACAACAAGCTGCTTGACATTCGTGGGTTCCTGCCGGTAGAGAGTCAAGTTCGCAGAGCCTAGCGACTTCCATTGTGCATGCTGCTGCTGATGGAATACCTTGCACTTCATTACTGCCACAATTACAGACCGTACGGGTCCAAGCGATTTGCGTTCTTCGGCTGGAGACGTGGGAGGGCTCGGGTCTAAAATCGAGGGTTCCGAAACCGAGTTAGTTCTCGATCCCATTTGCATCGACGGGAGGAGTGGTCTCGACATTGGTGCATTCAAGGACCCCATCGAATTCTTGCGCTGACTGTATGGGCGCTGTGGCATGGGTAAACCATCCGGTGGTGAAGGTAATGGGGGCAACGGGCTTTGGCTATGCTGATATTGTGCATGGAGTGACCGCGACGATAGAGATTTCTGAAGCCTGCGGGAAGATTGCTCAACTGGGTGAGAAACTACTGGAGACGGCTGCCCATTTGGGGAGTGTGGACCCGGTTGGGGATAAGGAGCAGGAGCAACGTTCTGATTACTCAGTCTACGCGGAAGAGAATGCAAGGAAGGCTGATGCTGCAGAGGTTGCTGACGGAGCGAGTGTGTGGAAGCATGATGTCTTAGAGTCGAGTTCTGCGCAGTCGGTGGTGAATACACCCTGCCTGGTCCCCCAGGAAGATCTGAGATCGCAAAAGGCGGTGACTGCGATCGAATACTCGCACTCCGTACGGGAGGGACGATTTGTCCTGGTACAAATGAGGCGGGTTGGCTATTGGTGGCGTACCCTGCAGAAGATCGACGTGGCGGGTATATCGAGCCCGGATTGTGTAACGTAGGTATCGATTGTCCATTCCCTGGCGAAGCAGGAGTGCTTGGGGGGCTGCTGACTACATGTGGCTGGGTCGTCTCAAGTTGGTTAAAAACCACGTTTTGCTGCTCGGGGCGAGTTTGCGAGAGAGACGTCCTGTCCGTTGCGGAAGTAGTGTCATCGATCCACTCGGACTGGGTGTTGCCTGGTTGGGATTGCGGAAGTAACCGAGGATTGAAGGCTCGTTCGGGTCTCTCTCTCGAATAACTGCCAGACGTATTGAGGCGCGTAGCTGGTGGTTGAGGGAGTTTATCGATAGGAGGTATGGGTGGTACAGGCTCTTGCGCGGCTCTCGAAACTGGGGTAATAGGTGAGAAAAACTGACCTCCAAAATACGAAGGAACTCTTACTCGTTCTTGCAAACGATATACACTCTTGAAATTCATTGAGAATTCGGTCTCGTTTGAGTTGGGAATCAACTTCGAAAATCAGCGTCTCTTTACGCATGATAGAGACTTGCAGGGCATTCCCTATGAATACAATCAGCAACGTGTACTTGGAAGAGTAACCTAATCAACCTTGTCCAGGCACCTCGGTTACGACGAGAACTTTGCCGGAAAGCGGAGGATAGCACAGATGCATATCTTGCCCATCATCACCTCTAGCAGCTTTCTCATCTCGGGTCATTTCTTCGCACATAAGAAACAGATCCGACAAAATATAAACATGTCCGCGACGATGGACAACCTCTACTCCTGTCGCCTTGGGGGTAAATCGTACAAGCACCTTTATTGATAAACGTAATTCGCGGGCGTAAGGAAGGTTCGGTGGTGCTATTTGCAGTCGGATTTGCTGCAGATATGGCTAAGTTAACAACGTGTGCAATGTTGCACCACGAACCTTTGGTTGCATTGTAAATATGTCGAGTGTGTTTTCAGTAGCTAAGCGCCGCTCGAGATCAAGGACGGGCGAGGACATAGTTCGAGGGGACTCCCGACTGGCTGAGGTTAATGCTGTCTCTTGCGAAAGGCGTTCACTAAAGGTATGTGTGAAAAGTCTAGTAAGTGGTGAGATTGATGGGCTTACTCTCTGGAGGAGAAACTTCCCCGCATAGATGTTGCAGCGCTTGCAGAACCCGCGCCAAATTGTCCTGAGAGGAGAGCGCCACTTTCCATCGATTCATTCGTGGGTGGTTCCAAGGGTATCACAGTAGTCGGATTCGCCTTAGTGTTTGCGCGGGGAGGGAGTGGTATTTGGGATGGTCCTGAGGTGCCAACACCACTGTTGGCTCTGTCATCAAGAGTCGCTAGAAGAGCATCCAACTTCCCCAGGGCCCCTGTTAGCAGCCGGTGATCGCTTCTTCCAGGAGTCGTACTTTTAAGCAATCTGCTGTATAGCTTCCTGTAATACTGCAGGCGTCCCTTTGGTAGCAAAAAGAGCGCGTCGAGGGTCCATAGAGAAGGATTCAGCAAGTGTGTGGGCGGCGGCAAAGCAGGCGGAGGGGGATTGGATGTTGAGAAGGCTTGCAGGACAGCAGGAAGCTTCGAATTTGACTTGACGAGCTCCCAATCGTCGAAGCCAATGCAGTATCTGTCGGCATATGTCATGTAAGGTTGTTCTAATTCATCAATCTTCCACACTATGAGAATAGGTCTTTGGGATCGGAGTATATGCCTACCCAGCGCATCAATAGGTCACCAAGAGCCTTGGGAGAGGATGGATTTTCGCCGATCTCCTTGAGCTTCTATGAGGAATGAGAAATGATGCTGTCAAGCCGGATGGAATGGAGGTCTCACTGCCAAGAGCGTGCGATTCGTCTTGTATACCCCTTCCACACTTCGAAACATGACGTCGAGCTCTGGCGGGGGAAGGTTTGATCGTGACCAGGCAGCAGCCACTTTCTGTGATTCAAACGATGAGGCAGGATATGAACGAGGAGGTGAAGTGAGACGCACTCGGATTATGCCAGTGAGGAGTTCGACATATGCTTTCTCGCTCGCTATAAGATCGGTCAATGGGCTATATTTCGGAGTCTTATCCACTGCGGAGGGCAGGGAGGATGGCGATGCTGGAGACAAGGGAATATCGAAGCCTAACATAGGAGTCAGAGGAGGTGATCGCGAAGCAGAGCACTTTTGTTGCGATACCTAAGGACGACACGATTGACCGGGCATGGACCGTGTGCTCGTTCCTTGGACTGTCGTCGTCTTTTGGTGGCGGCGGTGGGCCCTCGTCCAAATAACTTGTGGCCATCGTTGTGTACGCAGCGCAGGTCAGAGACGGTTCAAGGATATCGATAGAGTACCGTAATGGGAACTTTTTGGGCCAGATGTGCATTCCCGGGCTTGGCGCACTATGTACCAGACTTTATTCTATGCCGTCAAGCAACCAGGCCACATATGTCCTACCTGACCACGATTGCATGGCTCCACAGAACATTTCCCACTCGCCAACGGACTGCAGAACTTTTGCGACCCGAAGTGGAGGAACACGTTCTATCCCCACATGACTACGAGTTAGCGACCAGGTTCCTGCCTGGCCCCAGCATGGACTGGCATGTACGTCCAAGTGGCACTCTTCACGTTCATGGTTGACAGCACATTTCAACACAGCTAGCCTATGGCGCAGGAACATCTGCCGCGGTGTATGGCTATGGTTCTTACCTCGCCCGACCAAGGTGGAACATCTGGAGGCTCCGTCTCGGGTCGGTTGCAGCCTTCCTAGTGGGATCGACATATGGAACTTTTAGGCAATTTTTGGTTCACTACCGGTTCGCCAACTCTTTGGAGAATCCCCAGGGCTTCATTGCAGCATTAAACCGTGTTGACGAGAGATTCGGCGGAAGTGGACAGATTGGCTTCGCATTCAGAGAGATGCTCGCAAAGAAGCTGGAGATCAAGTCTGACCTTGACCACACAAGTCACACGCAGGATACGAGCGTGGTTTATGAGGAGGGGTGGGTTCGGGACCAGAAAAACATTGGTGAGCCCATCTTTTACAGCCGTCACGGTTAACAGAATATTCGGCTTGTAGATGGTGACGTGCCCAGGTCCGATTCATCCCGACTCAGGACCAGGTGGGACGAGATCAGAGCTGCTAACTCACACAATGCTGGCCAGTCGTCTTGGGATACTATCCGACAACGCCACGAACGCACCAAGCTCCCTGATTCCAGCCCACCTCCTAGCGATAGTCCCTCTATTACCGAAGCGGACGAGCGTGCAGCCGCGCAAGCCAAGTTTGATGCTCTGCTGGAGGCTGAGAGACGCAGAGATCAGTCTCATGGTGAACGTGAATAAATTACCACCATAGCACTACTGTTACGCGACGCACTATGCAGCTAGTCATCTGCATCACATTGACAAATGGGGATGAAAGGGCATTGTGTTGGTATATCACAAATGGATGAATTCGAACGGTCTCGCAGTCAGTTATCCTGGGCAACTCCGAGCTGTGCTATTCTATCCAGTTCCAGTGTGCATTCCGTTCGGAGTGGATGATGTGATACGGTATGAGGACGATGGGACGGTTGAAAACGCGGTTGATCCTGAGTACATATCGAATGCGCTATTGTAAGCTAGTCCATCAGACTGCCCCAGTGAGCTTGGATTAGGTAGAGGCGCCATAGGTGTATCGTTGAATGGAACAGTCGGCGAAGCAAATAAAGTAGTGTGAGAGAATGGATAAAGGGGCAGCCCAGCTTCCAGAGGTCTCTTCTGAGTCGTGAGCCTCACAATCTCTTTCATGAGACCTTGAAGTAACTTTTCTTGTCGGACTGTGGGATCTGTAAGAGGCAGGACCAATTCTTCGATGTAGACTTACTTCCGATGGGAGATCTCGCCCCGTAATTCAACATAGCCTCGCTGCTCGGGTGTCAGGCAGCACAAATGTTGTAATGAGTAATCAGCGCACCGGAGCACATTGATTTCCCCCCAAACCTGAGCCTCCCTGGCGTGATCGCCAATCTCTATGAAATGCCTACAAACCTGGACTTGGACGACTGCAGCGAGATACCAGCAGATCTGTGTACATCAGGCGCTGAAGTTCATGGTAAGAAGACAACCCATACAGTGACAAATGGATGCAGTCGGGTGAGATCAAGAGAAGTCGCTGAAAGCATGAAATAAGCTGAAAGTATTGATTGTGCAGCTTTGATACACCGGTTAGTTGAGGGGCGTTGTAAGTCATTGAGGTCCATGTAAGGGTTATGAAGAGTGATCGTGGCTCTGTTGATGTCATTTAGCCGCGGCGATTGAACAGCAACATCCAAGCTTACGCATGGGGTATTACGTGAACCATATACAAGTCGGTGTCAACACACTGTGCGCTTCCAGAAACGTCCGTGACGCCAATGTTGAATCTATATATGTGGGGCAGGTTCTCGAGGAAATCATGATGGACGAGGCTATCCAACTCGCTAAATCCCGGTAGTGCAAAAGGGTCTTGGTGCTTGCTTGGCGCTGTTGGGGCGCGCAGATTACCCCGCACATTGAAATCCGTGACACGACCAAACAGCATGACAGCCTTGATGAGAAGCAGAAAGGAATCAGTGTATCTGGGAAGATGTGTCGTGAATATGTCCTCCGAGCTCATATCCTGAGGATTGCTTGGAATCAGTTGCTAATCTCAGAATTAGCAGGCAGATACTCCAGAGGCGGTTGTCAGTACTTCGCTATCAAAGTCTTCGCCCCTCAAAGGAAGCTCGGTACCGATATCTTGCTCGTCAATTGCATGGATCCAGCCACCAACGGAGACGATCCTGTCAAAAATTACTGACATCCACCAAGTACGTCGTCGGGTTTCAAGGTCACGAAAGTCTTTTGGAGGTGGCAAATATCCGGCTGGGGAGCCGCTGCCATGTGTGGAGAATGTTCCTGGGTAATTCAGACGCAGCGGGACCGCGACGCGTGTTTGAAATCCAGCAAAGATCCAGATTTCAACCCATCGGCCTTCTTGATAGAAATACCAGGAAAGGAGGATGCAAGCTTGAACAACTTGAAATATGTCTTCTCCTGTGGCCATTGTTCTGTCAATATATTGCCGAGTTTTGCTTGCATGATATTCAGCGAACTCATCCCTGTGAGACCCATCAGGAAGTACCGCTACGTTGCGTGATGACCAGCGAGAGGCTGACGCACACTAGACTTTGGGTCAGTAAAATAAATGGAGCAAAAGAAGACTTTACGATGGCATGGAGAATTGCAGAATGTGGGAATGCAGGGTCCCGGGGATGAAGGCTCATTGCAGACAAAAAAGAAGGACGGTGGAGTATTCGCGGGCCGCAAGGATCACATTTAAAGAATACCTCTATACTGTGAAGTGAAGTCAGTGCAACTTCGGTGGAAGGGGAAAGAAGACCGCCACAAACTAGTGGTTGAGTATATGAGGCTCTGGTAAATCAGGATTCCACCCCGAGTATATCAGCTGTAGGACAGCATCTGCAGAACTTCGATCTGTCACTGAGTGTGGTTCGGGACTTAGACTGTCTTGTCGAAGTGCCAACGCCGAGACATTCTTAATACTGTGAAGCAAAGATTGGCTCCCTGTGGCGCATGTTTGACCACTGGAGGCCGACGAGGATGAGGCTGAGCTCGGTCTATAATAAGCTTGGTCATGGTGGGTGAGTGACACGATATTGCTCTGCTCTTGCAGCTGGATCTTGAGCTTCGCTGGAATCGTTTAAGGTCTTTCATGGTCAGCTCTGCAAGATGAATACGGGCGTACAGACTTCCTCTTCAAGCATCCGTATTTTTTCAATCGGATCTGTGTCTGGAGCAAGTGCCAACCCATCGACCGGGTCATAAACGCATTGGGGTTCTGATGGATGTCTGGCCACTTTTGAGTACCGAGCATCATCACCCAGCCAGTACGCTTACGCATATCCGGGAGGTGCGGGAACACTGATTAAAGATTGCCACTGTCTGTGAAAATATGAGATGCGTACTCCACTTGGAAGGGAAGGACTGACTTGACGCAAGTACCACAATGAGGACGAGCGGCATCGCATTTCTGTTTTCAGACTGCTCAGCGCTGAGAGGGCTGACTTAACATGACCTCAACATACAAGCTTTCGTTTGCGACAAGAGCGACAAGCCTATAGGGGGAGATGGTCTCTAAGTTGGCAAACATGTTTATGGGATGATGGCACCAACCTGATTTCTACGGAGAGCAGGGCGACCTGCGATACTAGTGCTAGAAGTGGACTTTGGCATATGTTTCGCGTATCAAGCCCGGCGGATATAATACGGTGGGTTCGGTGTCCCCTGTCGAGTGTCAGGCTGAGCGGCTGAGCGGAAGGTACAGGTGGCGTTGGGGGGCCGCCCTAGTTTGTACTACGAATCCTGGAGATGATGATTGAGAGTAAGTAAGCATGCAAAGAGTCTGAGGTTCTTGCCATGATGCTTAAATTTGCCCACCGTATCTCACGGACCTTGACGGCCCCAAATCGGGTAGACGCTGGACTCATTGTACATCCTTCTAGTAGGTACCCGGGGACTCATCACATGCCGTGGCGATTGCAGACACATTTAGTATGACTCGGTTCTAATCCGCTTGCCCACTCTCGTCCATCCGACCTGTCAATTTACTTCCATCAATTTGAAGACAACCCGATCAAACGGACTTTGTCGAGCGCCACCCGCTTGTCAACGGGCTCCAAGCCACCAACATGAATTGTGTAATAATGTGACCGAACAGTCATGACCTACGTCTGTTAATAAATGGCCATCTACAAGATACCAGAGTTTCTCACAAAACAGTGGCCACAACACGTCTAGTGTGTGCGACATGCCTAAACTCAGTGAGGTATATGCCTATGTCCTTTATCAGCGGGGCCCATCCATACAGAGCATCCAAACACGCCTTGCCATGTCCCAAGGTTCAAAGAGCCATTCGTAATCGGCATTGATATCGTGGAGCCGACAAGGGTCGCTTTGGTGTGTGAAACACTGTGTCTGTTAGGACTGAGAAAACTACAGGGGAATTTCCGAACTTACGAATCACTGCAGGCAGACATCACAACCGTCAGAATGGGCAGACATTCGCGAATACAGTGGAGACATACTCTCGACCTTCATCAGTATGCCTCCATTTCAAAGTCTCCGGAACGATGGTATCCAGCGCCATATCCATGTCTAGAGGGTATAGGGTGTGTTGTCGTGTTAAGACTCCGCGCCTAGATACCGAAAATCACCTTTGCGAACATCTGTATGCAAGTCAGATCCACCGAAGATGAACCAGTCATCTGGGGCGCTTGCCTGCATCAAAATTTTCATTGATAGACAACGCTGCAGAAGTGTGTTGACTGTGAGCAGTTTAGTCGGTGGGGGTCTTACTCCGGACGATCTTCACCCACATGAAGAGAAATAACATCCCAACCTAAAGGGATAAATCAGCGATATAGCAACCACATCCGACCCAAATTATCAAGAGGTCACGCTTTACCTTGACGTCTTTTATACCCTCGGATATCTGAGCCAGGACATCATCTGTTACGAGATGACAACCTTTGGATCGCCTCGGAAGATTAAATGATTTTTGCCACCCCATATTGTTGCCCAGTGACCAGATCGATTATGATGAGGAGTATCGACTACAAGGAAGCGCCGACAGGGACAAGCGTGGGAGCTGGTGTGCGATGGTATCGGTATCGTTGGTCAATTCTGAGAGCCGAGTTCGCAGGATAGAACTGTTCTGTTGGTAAGTACGCTCTTTACACCGCGAGCCTGTCTAATATTACTGTAAAGCGTTCTTATGTTGATTATATGGTCTACTGGAAACTGGCTAGCATGATAATACTATGATTGCCGTAATGACAGCTTAGGTATAAACAAAAGTAAATACCTCGACGGTTCTATGTATGATGTCAGTCGCTTTCAATTACTGTCTACTCAACTCTTTCGATAGTAACTGCAAATACGCATACGATCAATCTTCTGTGTTCCCATATCTCCTAGAGCGATCTAGTCCACCGCGGTTACCTGGAACATTCCGATTTCGACAGTGATTGGCGTAGTGTCCCTTCTCACCACACTATGAAAATGATGAGCAAATTAGTGAGGCTGATGTACAACGCTCACCTTGAAGCAGAGTACATCATCCAAATTTCGACGGGGTCCGTTGGAACCAATTACGGCGTTCCCTTGACTGGTAGTGGATCCACTCAGAATCCCTCGATCGTAGTCGGCATACCGACCATAACCGGGCGGAGGGGGGCCAAGGTCACGATTCGAAGGGGGTGAGGGTGGCTCATAAGCCCTTGGTGAGGGCAAGCCAGGCTTTGGACTAAAAGCAACCATTACTGAATGCAAGTAAAGAAGGATTCACCACCCACTGTCCGCGGGGACACTCTGGACCTAATGGACAGAAGCCTGTCAAGTATAATTGGCACGCTACGCGTCGGACATGCTTTCGGGGACAAAAGGGGCCTGTCCTATAAGGGAAACGCGTGTGATGGTCCCAGGGAAATTAGCTCACCAAGTTTACAGAACCCACGCTTGTAGTCGGGACACTCTACACGACGCTCTTTAGGATGAGCATAGAGGCACTCGTCTCCAGCGGAACAATAGCCGTATTTTGCAAACCACCAACACTCAGGCATACGCCGGAGATTGTATTCGTGGAGAAACTCGCACGCGTCGCCTTTCTTGCACAAGCCACGGAGCCAGTGCTTGCAGACTGTGGCCAAGCGCTCTCGGTCTCGGGGATGTGTGGGTAACTGCTTGGGAGGCTGAAAATTTTGCGAAGATGGCGTAGTATGTCTCAAGGGACAATGCAACGGACCAAGAGGACAGCCCGTAGGTGTTAGCGAGAGACGACAGATCTGGTCATCTGGGATGCGTTGGAAAAGGGTGCATTTGGGAGGACTGATGGACTGACCTTTGTCGAGCTTCAGACCGAGATCGGTCTTGATGTAGAGTTCCTCGGGGAAGTTGTTTTGGTGGAACTGGGGATGGACGATGTCTCTCAGCGTGGACGGCCCAGCGAGTGGACCAGACATGGTTGTAAAACACGAAGTAGAAATGCATACAGTGACTAACTAAGCGTCTCAGGTACAAATAGCAGTAAATATCTCGTTTGGGGGAAGCTTACGGAATTGCGCCTGAAAAGGCAAGTCGGAAATCTACGACATGTGTTATTGGCAGCACACCCCTCTAGTGAAGAACTTACTTGATTCCCCTGAGCTGTATCACTTTTCAGTCTGTAATGTTGAGAAGTGGGATTCCGAAACCTTTGCATTGCACAAGTAGTTTGCATACACAGCACAATATCAATGACAATACTAACTTGCATGGTAATTCCAGACAATTGCCTGTTCTCACAAGGCTCGAGCAAACTTTCAAGACGAGCACCGGTTCAAAGTGAAAGCTCGACCATTCCTTGAAACACTTTCTCTCAATTCAGCCCATAGAGCTAGACAATGCATACGCTCGTGGACAGAAGGAAAGAAGGAAAATAGCATACCAGTCGTAAAGTGAGCAGGACATAAATGGGTGCGAGATGCAGAGGAAATCCATCTACGGAAGGAGATGTCGGAAAAGTCCCCTCAGTCTCTGGTTCAAATATCACATCAATCATACGACTACACATCCTCGGCCACGTTTCTCTTTCTTCGGGGGAGGGTTCACTGGTAACCCAAATATGAGAACTGCACGCGAGAAAGATGTGCATCACTCACGAACAGCACGGATAGCTTCGTCAAATACGGTCTTTAAACCCTTCTGCGTCAAAGCGGAGCACTCCAGGTATTTGACTGCCCCTATGTCTCGAGCCATGGAAACACCTTGACTGTACTGAATGGGCTGCATACGGCTGATGGGTACGTCGTTGATGGGCAATGGTGAACGACAAGGTCTTTCAAAGTACTAACCGGTCACGTAATTTCTCGATGGTAGCAGGATCTTCGCGTAAATCCAATTTAGTCCCAACCAAAACTACCGAGGTAGATGGTGCATGGTGTGAAATCTCGGGCCACCACTGAGGGGATAGGCGTGGGTTTGATTGGGGTTCTTGGAAACATGATGGAACCTACCTTGGTCCTGACGTTCTCGTAGCTTGGCGGGCTGACTAAGGAGAAGCAGATCAAGAAGACGTCTGTCTGAGGATAAGAGAGTGGACGAAGACGATCGTAATCTTCTTGTCCGGCCGTATCCCACAACCCGAGAGAAATGGTCTTCCCGTCCACCATCACGTTCGCAGAGTAATTATCAAAGACTTTCCCCACATAAGCAAGGATTGGGCCAATTCATGAGTAACGAAAGTACCTGTTGGTATGTATTCTCCCTGGAACCTCGCTGTAAGTGGTCCTGTATCGATGAGCGGTGTGTACAGGACTCACCGGGAAGGCGTTCGTGGTATAAGATATGAGGAGGCAAGTCTGACAGCGGACGATAAGTATTGCTATTTGGAAGGTTGCAACATTCTCCACATGCCTTTCCGACGGCACCATCGCCCACCACGACACCTTTTGGGTCATATCATAAGGAAGAAAGAGGTCAATTTCGCTGTACGACATACATTTGATGGCTTGCATTATGTTCGTTGGGGTCTAGTTAACGACAAACACCCTGAGAGGACTGGTTGTACGAGAGTGGTGATCAGTCTACCAATTCCAGAGGTCAGTTCGTTCTCGTAGGGAGGCCAAGTGTGGTTACCTGAGTTTGGCGCTTGGCTGAGAGCAGACGAGCGGTGCAGTAAAGTTCTTGCAGGACGCGAACAGGCTGTACTTGATGCTAGCCTGATATCCTTGATGGGGGCTACACGCGAGAGGAACGCCGCACCGAATTTTTTCACACGGCCGAACACAATGATAGCCGTTTGATATATATGCTGCGTGACGAAAAAATACAGGACAATTTCAAAACACTTTACAAGTAGGATATGCAACGAGTACGGAGATCAGACGATCTAGAAGGCCTGGATTTCCACTTCCATGGCCGTGCGTGATATAACAAGACAAAGACAACATCGACCACAAGAATAGATAGCCATCGGGCAATGCATATTGCTCAGTCAACGCTCGTCCGTCGCCTCTTCAGGGGGGGCGGGCGTAGGTGCCTGCTGCTCAATATCTCTGTCGGGGACGCGGGAGAACCGTCAGTGAGCACCCTTTCCACTTCCTCCTCATCGTTCTCCATGGGAGAACCATCAGTGCCGTGGTCAGATTGAGTCCGGCACGTGGACAGTCTGAAGGGAGCCATCAAACCAATTCCAAGGCCCACAAGGCCGGTTTCCAGCTCCGGCGCACCCACATCAGAGTGACGAGCATTCCTAACCACTGGGCTTTCAGCCTCGGAGGAAGATCTGCAAGGCGATGGGGTTTTTTGGTCTGCACCGTCTTCACGTGTTCTCGGCTGTAGCAATGGTTTGTAGAGTCCACCAAACGGATCGTCATTCGAAGACCGGATGGGACTCTCCGTTCCAATAGTAGTTGTAGATGATAGTGACGCGTCAGAAAGCCAGTCGCCGTGTAAATCAAATGAGGAATTCATCGTAGAAGGTTTGCGATGATGCATGCGTCGCCTGAGGCCACCACTGAGGGGTGAATCGTTAACGCGTTTTCGAAGATCGAGTGCATTGAAAACTGGAAAAGGAGAATGACCGTCGGAGAAGAGCTGACGTGGAGAGGCCCGGAATATAACGGGGGAACTACCAAATGCATCATTGAAGGGTTTACTGCGTCCAACTGCGCTGGAGGGGGTATGGATAATACTCGAGGTCCCAAGGCTGGGAGAACTAGAATCACTTGCTGAAGCCTTGATAACTGGGCTGATACCTCCCCGGACTAGCATGCCAAGGCACAATTCCCTCGCCCTCGAGTGTAATGGATGACTTGGGCTTGGAAACCGCCATGGCTGATCAGAGGGGAGACGCGGTGGAGAATGACGAAATGAGGGAGTTAATGTTGGATCGTATGGGGACACAGGAAGTGTGATTGGCGCAGTGGGCGGGGATGAGGTCATTCGGTCAGAGTCGGGACTATTCAAGGGAATTGCTTCGGAAACACTAGCTTCCTGAGCAGTGTCAGTCGATGAATTACTACTCGGGGGAGGAGCTAGCTTAGGAGAATCTGGTTGCTCAGCTAATGGTGTAGATGGTGTAGCAACGCTCTCCTCCTGGTCATCTTGATCTCTGTTCTGGGCGGCGCTGTCCGATGGGACAAGAAAAGGTCTTGGCTTGGATTTGTTATTGATAAGTTGATCTGTGGATGTCTTGTTAACTCGGCGTAGATCTCCCGATAAATTCTCCTTGTCAGAAACGGTGCTGCGGTGCTGGTCTCCTGTTATGGCGTCAAAGACGAAGTAGAATGGGCCACACAGATAACCTACGGTTTGATCCTCGTCCGCTACGACTACGATCATTTCCATCGCGACGGTTTGACATTGCAATCTTATGCTTTTCGTACACATGACGTCGCCACATACTCTTTGCATTTACGCCTGCATATGTTCTTCTACAGAAGGTGCAACGTAGCCGCGGCTCTTCCCCCTCTGGCCAACCGTCAGGACCCAATGCTTTTAGATCCTTTTTCTTGGCGGGGCACCAGCCTCTGGGAGGCTCAAGCTGAGGAGGATAAGGAATGGCGTCGGGATTTGCCGAGACGGAGGATATAAAATCGTTGGGATCCAAAAACCATTCGGGGTTGGCGGCCATGAGGGAGTAGGAGAGACCTTCAGGATAGAGGTGGGCGTTTGGGAATGCGATAAAGGGGGGGTGAACGAAGACGACATTGGGATCTGATGGGGAGGGGTCCATGAGAGGTATGTGCTGGGCTAGCGAGGCATGGTTTCGAGCTGGAGGGAGCTTGGAAGTGTTTGGGACATGCGGTGGGGTCGGGGTGTGGGGTAGATAGGGCTTTGGAATGAAGGAGTCGGCAGCAGGGGTGAAGAAAGCGAGATCAGCGGAGGAAGAAAGACGGCGCTTGAGAGGGCGGGGAGAAGAGGGAGTGGGATTACCAGGAAAAGAGAGGGAGGTGAGTGACATGGGCTCGTGGCTGGGACGGGGTGCTTGGCGGGGGCGATATCGCGAGGAGGGCGCTCAGGACGAGAAAAGGACTGAGAATGGCGTCCGCTTATTTCACAGGATTTCAAGCGGAGTTGACACGCTACGCGTACATCACGTGATGTATAATTGGCCCACACTAATCTATTTACAACACCAAACTCGCATAGCTGTCGCACGATGAGTCTCGTTCACATGCAAATACAGTCCGCGCTCACCCAGCCATCATAATAACACCCCCGAGCGGCGTGATAGGACCAAGGAACCTGAGTCTTCCCAAACGTCAACCGTCCATCCGAGAGTTGCACAACATGCGTACCGTTTCAGAACGAGCACCATGATGCTTCCCGAAAACAACACACCACCCGTCAATATGGCTGGCCCAGCGAAGCGATGTGTGGAAAATCTGCGATGCATGGACACGAGCATCAATCCGAGCCCATTGGCAATCTTGCCTTTCGTGGTCAGTTACCAGGCAATCCTGCAAAGAGGCCGCAAACCGCATAGGTCGACGCCGTCCCCCATGCTTGGAGGTCGTTGGCTGTGATCCCCGCTCGGTGTTTGAGTCCATGTGCGCCAAAGGCTCCAGTGAGCATTCCAGTGAAAGCTATGGTATTAAGAGAGTGCCATTAGTGGACACATCGGTGACTGAACTTGGAGGAGACCAACCCAGGATGGCACCTGACCTCCACAGAAACGAAGAGGTATCCTCACCACTCAGTGCGAGAGGCAACAACGGCGACGAGAAGCTAGTAGTAGTCATTGAGAGAGTTCAACTACTTATTTCGGATGGGTAATCAACAAGTATCACATAAACCCAAATAGGCGTAATCAATCACGTCGGTAATAATATATCCCTCGCTAACTTTCGTTTGACTGCCATGGGCAAGGCCCAAAAGAAAACCGGTAAAGGTCGTCTCGACAAGTATTATAAACTTGCAAAGTGCGTGTGGTCATCCGTATCGCACATCCCCATAACCCATATTCCCAAGGGAGCAGGGTTTCCGCGCCCGCTCGGCCTTCAAACTCATCCAACTCAACAAGAAATATGCTTTTCTTGAGTCTGCGCGCTGTTGTATCGA
>JBBPRX010000176.1:0-22062 GCA_038093195.1 Boletus fagicola
GACAGGTTGTCCATTGCCATGTCTTTGGCATTACCCAGCTTGAACCTTTCGTCCATTATTTTTTGTAGTTGTGACTGTGTCAGCCACCCATGTTGAGACCCTTTGAGGTATCTCTTTAGTTGGTTTCGGGCCCATTTGCTAGCCCCATTGTCATCTTTCCCATCTTTTGATCCAATTCTTGAAAGAACCGTGATTGTTCTTTTTTCGTCATTGTCAAATGATTCTTGATTGGCTCCTAAATACGTAGCCATCCTAATCCACCATATCTCATAAAATTTATATGATCCCTCGAACCAGCCAGGGTCCGGGACCATTTCGACCTTTTTGCTAACTTTTACTTAAGCCTTGGGTGTGCTTGCTGCTGCAAATGCAGCAATTTGTTGTGCCATTATGGCAAGTTGCACCTGCATGTTGGCGATCATTTGGTCCCGTGGGTCCATTGTTGGTAGTGGTAATGTGGGAAAGTCTGGCGAGGTGTGCGGACTTTCTTGTGGGCTTGGAATTGAGAAGTCCGATTCGTTTCCTCTTTGTTCCCACAGGTTGGGCTATTTCTTCCCACGTATAGAGGTCAATAATTACTTGTTTTGGAAGCTCGTAGATTGCTTCCGCTTTGTAGAGGTGTAGTGGCTGTTCTCCGTTGGTAAAGCCTGCTCTTAGAAATTTGAGGAAGTGTTCCGTTAACTCCTCAGGTTCTACTTTGATATTGTAGGTGTTGTTTGGATTGTATTCGAACTGTGGAGGTTTGAAAGGGGTTTCTTTCTTTTTAACTTGAAAGGAAAGATTCTTGTGATCCAGGAAGATCCCGTCTTGAGGGAAACATGTTGAAAACATCCAAAAGAGAAATAAAATCCAAAGGCAAGGACAAACTCACTCCAGCCGATGGTGAGAATCAGGCCAATAGCCTTCCTGACTTCTCCATAGAAAAAGGTATGTAACTTTGCTTGGGTGGGCACAAAACGCTCTTGCACCACAAGTCAAAGTGAAGTAAAGGTAGAAATAAATGAGCCTCACGAGGACTCGCAATAAATCGCAAAAGAAAGTAAAAGGGGTTTTGCAGTGGTGTTTAAACCAATTAAGACTGCTCGAGGTCACTGCTGTGCCACCCTAGATAGCTAAGCACCTTCTGTCTCAGTATAGAGACGGACTACATAAAACAAAATTGGGTGTCCAAGTGGACGCAGAAGGTAAAGGGTAGAAAGGTGCTCGTTATGCCTCGAGTCCGGCAATTCTCTTTAATGCTAGGGGCCGTGTATGCAAACAGTGGTAAGAGTAGAGTGTGAATGTGACAGAAGTTGGAAAGTCAAGTTCTAATGTTGACAACCTCAAATCTAATAAAGACTTGGGTCACCTCACACAAGATACTTGCTTATAGAGTAAAGGATAGTTGAGGGAAACCCAACAAGAATTTGACTGAAGTTCTTGGGGCGTTGACATTCAAGTATTTATACTACTACAGGTGTTTGTACATATTATGATACTGGTCTGTGCATATCTATGATGTCATGCTTCATGTATGATAAGAGAACATTCTAGAAGGTACAGTCATTAAATAGGCAACACTAGAGTGTTCTAGGTCACGGAGATTAAAAACATGAGTTAAACATGTGTTTTAGGTTCTAGACCTATTATGTAATGTCATGTGATATGGAAGTGAAATCTGAAAGGGAAGTCACATGACTTAGATAAAATGAGATGAAAAAGATAGGGTTAAATTGTCATTGTAACAATTGCAGGGAGCTTGAGCCTCAAAGGCTGAAGGCTGACTTACTATCCTTGGTAGAGTCTTAGACTAGCATGAGGGCTTGTGTAGTCAAGAGTACGCAGGAATAAGTAGGTTCAAGTTAGAGAGATGTTACAGGTGGAGCTCTAACTTACTGTATATACTACTGTGAGACGATTAAGGGCAGGTTGCCTGGATATAGTAAGAGTCTTTAGGGCAGGGGAGAATGCCCTGAAAGGAAAAACACGTCACGTCATGTAAGGTCACAAGGTTACACATCTGGGAACAAGGCAGTAAGAGACTCATCACGTTGCATAGGAGCACAAGGCTGTGCATCAAGGGCGAGATGGGAAGGAAGGGTGAAACCGGAAGAGAGGCTGTGAAGACCAGCTCTCAGGTGAACCAGGATCAGGAAGGCAGTGGGAATAGCCTTTGGGAAGGATAGGATCATCTAGGTGATGACTTGGGAAGGGTAGGATCAATAATATTGTGGGTACAGCATCAAGGGAGGCTGTGGGGGGACAGCACTTGGGTGAGGTCAGATGAGGGCTATGGGGAATAGCCATCAGGATGGGATCCAAGGGAGGAGTCCAGGAGAGCGACTATTGGGAGTAGTCATTGAGGGAAGTCTGTGATAGGGATCAGGGGGTGAGGATCCAGGAAGGGTCCAAGGGAAGACTACTTGGGGTAGTCATCTAGGAGGGAACCACAGGGGATCAGAGGGTAGGTCTTCCAGAGTAGTGTCAAGGGTGAAGGGTCTCTGTCAGGAATCATGACTCATGGTATGCAGGAAGGAAGTGAAGGGGAGCCGCTTTAGGAAAAAGCATACCCAATTGTAACACTAAGTGTCAAAGTACTTGTTATATTAAAGTGTGGTTTGAGTACAACAAAGGTGCTGTAGCCTAATGGTTAAGTATGCTTGTGATAAGTGCTAAATTATTCACTCTAAAAATTAATTGCTAAAAATGTTCTGGTCATCAGTTTGAATCCTGGTTCCAATAATGATTCAAGCACATTAAAATTGAATTCTGATTGGCCTGTCAGAATGTGAATTCCAATTGGTTTGCCACAATGTCTCTGATCACATTCACCCTGGCCGCTAATATTTTGATTTTACAGCCTTTCTTGTAACCCCATTTCAATACCACTGTAATCTTATCTAAAAGTTATATCAATGCTGACTCAATAGCCCCTGATCTTATCATGCCATCTCCACTCATATTATTACAATAGCCTTCCAATCAGACCAGCAATGTCTGAATAGAGATTGCAATACCAATTGCAAGATAATTGGTTTTCTTATTGGGATTGGACCTTTAGTATTGCAATGCTGACGTAATTATAATTTCCTATTTTGGCATTTCAATAACTTGCAATCTATTGAGTTAAGTTTTGGAAATTTCCAACAACCACCAGAATTGTGTGAAAGAAGAACAACACCTTTAACATTCCCTTGAATGAATATGTCTCCGACTTCACTCATAAGGTGTCCACTGCTGAGATCAAGGATCCCAATGTCCTAATTGGATACTTTGCTGCTGGAATCCCTCCCCCTCTTGTGAGATGAATCCTGGGGATGGACACCATCCCAAAGACCACCGATAAATGGTACATCAAGGCCATTCACTTCCAGACACAATGGGAAAGAGCCAATGAAATTGCTAACTGAAACCAAGGAGCTCATATCTACCACTCCTTCACATCTCCTTCCCTCAGAACCAAAGACCCCAATGTCATGGATGTCGATGTTATTAAAGTAGCCAAACTTACTCCTGAAGAAAGAAAATGATGCTACAAGAAGGAACTATGCTTCTGATGCAGAAAGGGTGGACATCTTAGCAACATCTGTCCCAACTTCCCCTCCAACAAGAAAACCACTGAATGAAAGGTACAAAGGGTGGTCAACAAACCATAAGAGAAGGACAATCTGCCCAAATTAGAAGAAGTAGAGGACAATGATGAGGAAACTGTTAGAAGGGTCTCCTTTACTACTTCTTTGGATTTTTAGAATGGAGAGCTTCCTCAACACAAGCCTCTCCTTCCCCTCAATGTGCTGCTGTAACTGTATGATCCAAAATAAAATCTATGCAAATTCCTATTCAACTCATCGTACCTTCACACTCCATGAAAGTTGTCAACACCTGAGCCCTTATTGACAGCAGTGCAGATATTTCCTGCATCAACTGGCAGTTTGTACAAAAGCATAGACTCCACACTGTCAAACTTGACCCCCCATCTGAGCAAGAAAGGCTCATCATTCCTATAACAAAAGTAGAGATATCCAGTATACGGTATGTATGTACCTGTGAAATCATTCTGAACATCAAAGGGATCACCAAGAAAGTTCTCTTCTATGTAATGTCCTGTGGATGAGAAAATGTCATCCTAGGACTCCCCTGATATAAAGCTGTTAATCCCACTATTGATTGGTCCTCTTGAACACTCTCTATTGATGAGTCTATTGACAAATCCAGAGATCTCAACACCTCCCATATCAATGACTCAAAATGTCATGATAGATTTTATCACAAATCATCCCCTTGACCCCCCAAACATGTCAATGTCAATTCCATCTCTGACCAACACCTCCTCTCCTATCTTGATCACAAAACAAAATCACAATATTTCAACAGAGCATATGATAACCAAACAATTCATTGGATCATTTGATGTGGATCCCACTTCATTCCTAAAGCATCTCCTCTGATTGCCAAACTCACCACTGCAACAGAATTAGCAGCAGCTGCCCAAAAAGCCAAGCCAAAACTGACCCTTCCCCCTGAGTACTCTGAATTTGCCTCTGTCTTCTCCAAAAAAGCAAGCAACCATGTTCCTCCATCCTGACCTTATGATCATGAGATCAACCTTGATGAGTCCTTCACCCCAAAAATAGTGAAGATATATTCCTTATCCCCTGATGAATGGAAAGCTACCAAAGACTTCCTTGACAAAAACTTTAACTGGCCATGGACCCAATAAAGCTTGATGGGATAGCCAAATGGCTGATTCCAACTAAAGTTAAGGATGTCCAATCCTTCCTTGGTTTCACCAATTTCTATTGACGATTCATTCTGAATTACTCAAATGTAGCTGCTCGCCCTCTCATTGATCTCACCAAGAAAAACCTCACCTGGAATTGGTCCCCCTCTTGCCAATTCGCCTTTGACCATCTTAAAGACCTCTTCCTGTCTAAACCAATCCTCCATCTCCCAGACCTCTCCTCCCCCTTTGCCATCACCACTGATGCTTTGAAGTTTGCTTCAGGTGCCATCCTTCTCCAGACTGACTCCAATGGTGAGTGGCACCCTTGCTTCTATCTCTCCCAGTCATTCTTGTCTGCTGAATGAAACTATGACATCTATGACCACGAACTCCTTGCTGTCATTCATGCTTTGAAATCCTGGCGACATTACTTCCATGGTTCCCCTTTTCCTGTTCAGGTTTTCACTGATCACAAGAACCTCACCTACTTCCACCAATCCCAAGCCTGTAATTGTCAACAGGCCTGATGGCTCCTTGATCTCTCTGACTTTGACCTTAAGATGATTCATGTTCTGGGAACCCAGCTCACTGGACCAGACACTTTGTCTCATCACTCTGATCTCCTCCTGGACTCTCTCTCAGATAACAAAGGGGTTACACTCCTTCCCCCCTCCCTCTTCATTTGATTATTGATGTCACCCTTTCCCATCACATCCAATCTGCATCCACCTCAGATCCCCTTGTTGTACAAGCCCTTCAATCCATGGATGGTGATAGTCTCCCCACATTTTGCTCTTGCCTCTCTGACTAACAACTCCATGAGGGTGTCCTAACCTATAAAGGATGTGTCTATGTCCCTGATGATGACTCCCTTCGCCATCCTTCAACACTGTCATGACCATGAAACAGCCAGCCACCCTGGTTATCTTAAAATTTGTCAACTTATCTCTGCCAAATTCTGGTGGCCTGGATTAGCCCAATTTGTCCATAAATACATATGTTGAAGGATGTGCTACCTGTCAACGAAACAAAGCCAACACTCATCCTGCCATTCCCCCCCTCTCTACTATCTGCTCCTCCACCTCCTGCCCCTTCCAATAGATCTCTGCAATCTCATCACTGACTTACTGTATCACCATCCTGCAGTTTTGATACTCTCTTGGTTGTGGTTGACCATGGCCTTACTAAGGGGGTGATTCTTTGCCCCAGCAAGAAAACCATTGCCACTGAAGAGATTGCCTCTCTCTTCTTTCACAAGATCTACCTCAGATTTGGACTCTTCGACAAAGTCATCTCCAACCAAGGCCCCCAATTTGCATTCTCCTTTGCTAGAACTCAGAAAACTCCTTAACTATGACCTCACCCTTTCCACTGCATACCACCCTCAAACTGATGGAGAAACTGAACATATCAACCAGGAGGTCAGACCTACCTTCAGATCTTTGGTGGAAACAATCCCATTTCTTGGGTGGAGTCCATTTTACATGCAGAATTTGCACACAACCACTGCCCCCATTCTGTCACAAACCAATCTCTGTTCTTTCTCATGATGGGATATGAATCATGCCCCCTCTCTTCCATCCTTCCGAATACCCTCCTTCCCACAGTAGAAACCAGACTACAACAACTCTCTGCAGCTCAAGATGAAGCTCTCACTTCCCATGAACTTGCTTGACAAGTAATGGCATCTAGGACTCAAAGGAAGTTCACCCATTTTAAGAAGAAGACAAGGTTTGGCTGGAAGCCCAAAACCTTGAATGATCTATTGCAAATCTGAAATTTGCCCCTAAAAGAGAAGGACCCTTCACTGTCACCCAAGTCCTATCTCCCATCATGTATCAACTCTGACTCCCAAAGACCTGGAAGATTCACTCCACATTCCACGCTTCCCTCTTATCTCCCTATCGCAAAAATGGAGTACATGGACCAAATTTCACTACTCTACCACCTGACCTGATCAATGGTGAAGAGGAATACAAAATTGAGAAGATCTTGCATCATCATGGAGCCCCAGGTTGCCACTTCTTCCTGATCCAATGAAAATGATACTCCCCTGAAGAAGACTCTTGGGTCCCAGAAAAAGATTTGGAGAATGCCAAGTCCACTTTCAAAGACTATAAAACTCAGTACCCTCTGCCTTTCTGTCCCCCTCATCTCCTCATTCCTAACAACCCAAATGCCCTGCAACTCCCCACCCCCTGATATTTATGATTATGATTCTGTCTCTGTTTCGTCCCCTTCTTCATTTACTGCTTCCACCTTACCTGTTAATGATTTGTCTCCTTGCTCTTTGTCTCCTCTTTCTTGGAGCACTTCACCTGTCCCAGAATATATGCCACCTATGATGATCTCAAATACCCCCACTCTCATCATGTCTGTAGACCGCCCTGTGTTCTCCCACTGAGTTCACACTGACTTCTCCAATGAAGTTACCATCAATCAACTTGTCAATCACCTCAATGACCCCCACCTTGCTGGCATCATTGAAGCCCACCTCAAATACTCCTCCCCATTCTTCACTTTGTACACCACCTTCTCCCAATCCTCAAGACTGTCCCTCACTACTTCCAACCCCTCCTCTGATGCCAACATTGCCGTCCAATGCACCCTCCTCTGAGGATCCATACTGAGCTTCAAACTGCCTTAATCACCACCATGCATCAAATAGGGATGATTGAGTTCATTGATGATGTGGATTGATACTCATATGAGTTAGTCTATGGGACTGGTGATGGTACCCCCTCTGCATCCTCATCCCCTCTCTCCCCCTCAGAACTCACCTTACTCAAACATATTGAAGCTGGATGGACAGGTTACAACAGACCAGCCCCTCTCCCTACTGCTCACCCTTGCTACAATGAAGCATGCTATCATTGCTGATGCCTTGGCCACATCAGAGTAGGGTGTCCCCATTATCAATGCCCCACCTGCCTTCAGTGGGCCCCCACTCACACTCAAGGGCAGTGCCCTCTTCAGCATTGGGTCTGTTCCCCTCCTACCTACTCTTCATCTACTTTGTCTCCTTCCTCTCACCACTCCCAAGCTTCTTCTCAATTGGTGCATTGTTGACAAAATACCACCAATCCCGGGATTGGTTCCAGTGATTCCAACATTCAGAAAGGGTCAACACAAGTAGTTAAGATCCTTTCCACTTCCGACCTGGAAGTATGGTGCTGAGTTTCCGAGCTCGGAAACTCCATTCCAGAAGTGGTTCCAGAAATTTACTGTACCTTTCCAAAAACTCGGAAAGACTCGGAAGACTCAGAACTACTATAACCTCATTTCAATCTTTTCTTTTCATCAGTTAATCTTACAACATACATTACCACACTTCCCTTAGACCCTTTTTCCTTACATACATTGCAGTATGAGTGTGCCTTCACCACATACCATATAAACTCCTTCTTCATTATCAACCACCTCAGTTGTTCTTGCCCACCTTAGGCAACAGCTGAGGTGAGTTACCTTTTTACTTAAGTTTTCAATACTAGACTAATGTACCATAGCTAGCCTCTGGTACACTAGTTCTAACAATTGTATTCCACCTCCTCAGGTGGCACACACTGTTCCTCCCCATCATCAATCCACCCCTTATTGTCCTCCTTGTTGTTGTCCTTCTTTCAATGATAATGACAATGACAATGTCTATAGCCCAGAAGCTTGGTTCAATATGACCGGATCCCTGGGTTACTCTTACAATGATCTGAATTAGTTGGTCCTTATCATGGACTCAGAATGTACTGGAGGAGTAATGTTACAATTCACCCCTATCTTTTTCTCTTTACTTCATATCTCATCTATGCCATTCCTCTTGGACTTCTAACTCTACTGTCTACACCCCATAGGGTTCTCCTTCCCCTCTACCCATGTCCCCTTTTTAGTTCTTCATCGACGTGTCATCCCTTTGTTCCCCTTCAATCTTTGACCTTCCTTCTGACACGACATCCACCTTTAATCCTTGTTTCCTTTCTAAGACTCTCTCTCTTAGGCATATATAAACCCCTACATACCCAGTGATGTACCTAAGCTTGATCTACTCAAGAATAGCCTATACTTTTGATTGCTCCCCTCAAACTTCTATAAGTCTTCATTCTACTTTCAAGTAAATACTTCCCTCGGAACTTCTGACTTTCTGAACAACCTAGTCAAGTTGTTATCTTGTCAATACAGACAAGATCCCTTGTTCTAAGAAACCCTTAGATGAACTGACTTGTGACCAACCAGTCCAGCTTGAGACTGACTACCCCACTTGTGACTGACTGGTCTACCTTGTGACTGACTGAGTCTACATTTGACCTTACCCAAGGTGAAGTGTAACAACCCAAAGCAAACTTTGACACATCAGTGGCAATGGCAAAGGGGGAGGAGAGGTCTGGGAGGTGGAGGATTGGTTTGGATAGAAAGAGGGTCTTAAGATGGTCAAAGGTGGATTGACAAGATGGGGACCAATTCCATTGGAGGTGCTTCTTGGTGAGGTCAATGAGGGGGCAAGCTGCATTGGAGTAATTTGGGATAAATCATTGATAGAAATTGGAGAAACCAAGAAAGGATCAGATATCTTTGACTTTGGTGGGAGTCAGCCATTTGGCAATCCAATCAAGTTTCACTGGATCCATGTCCAGTTGGCCAGGTTTGATGATCATGCCGAGGTACTTGACTTTAGAAGCAGCAAAGGTACATTTTTTGAGTTTGAGATGGAGGTCTAACTCCATCATGTGCTGGAGAACTCTTTGAGTTTGTTTGGTATGGGTGTGTTCATCAGGGGAGAAGATAAGGAGATCATCCATGTAGATGACAAGCCATCCTTCAGTGATCATATCTCTGAAGGAGTCATTCATGAATCATTGGCAGGTGGCAGGAGAGTTGGTGAGGCCAAAGAATATGACTGTCAGTTCAAAGAGTCCATTATGGGTGGCAAATGTGGCTTTCCATTGATGGCCATATTTAATGCAAATATTGTTGTACCCCCATCAGATGTCAAACTTGGTGAAAAGTCTGGCTCCCTGAAGTTTATCAATGAGGTCGGAAATGAGGGGAAGGGGGTAAGCATCTTGGATTGTATGTTCATTGAGATACCTGTAGTCCTGACAAGGGCAAAGTCTGCCATCTTTTTTTTTCACAAAAAAGAAAGGGGATGCCTGGGGGGAGTTGAATGGTCTAATTTTCCCAGACTTTAGGTTCTCATCAAGGAAGTCTTTGGTAGCTTTCCATTCATCAGGGGATAAGAAGTATATCTTCCCTATCTTTGGGGCAAAGGACTCATCGAGATTGATCTCATGGTTATAAGATTGAGATGGGGGGACATGGTTGGTTGCTTCTTTAGAGAAGACTGAAGCAAATTTGGAGTATTCAGGAGGAAGGACTGTTTTTGACTTAGCTTTCTCAGCAGCAGCAGCTAATTCAGTTGCAGTAGTGAGTTTAGCAATTACAGGGGATCTTTTAGGAATGAAGTGGGATCCACATTGAATGATCTGATGGATGGTGCAGTTGTCATATGCTCTGTTGAGATACTGTGATTCTGTTTTGTGGTCAAGGTACATAGGAGGTGTCAGTTGGAGATGGCATTGATGTTTAGATGTTTAGGGGGTTTAGGGGATGGTTTATGGTAAAATCCATTGTGCCACTTTGAGTCATCAACATGGGATATACAGTATGGAGATCTCGAGATTCATCAATGGACTCATCAATAGAGAGTGTCCGGGAGGACCAGTCAATATTGGGGTTGACGGCCTTAAGCTAGGGGAGTCCTAGGATGACATTCTCTTGTCCACAGGACACTACATAGAAGAGGACTTTCTTGGCGATTCCTTCAATATTCAGGAAGATTTCACAGGTGTATCAGATGTCTCTGCTTTTGTTATACTGTAGGAATGATTAGCCTTTCTTGCTCAGATGGGGGGGTTGAGTTTGACAGTGGGGAGTCTGTATTTTTGTACAAATTGCCAGTCAATGCAGGAAATATCTGCACTGCTGTCAATGAGGGCTTGGGTGTTGATGACTTTCATGGTGTGTGAAGGTACAATGAGTTGAACAGGGATCTGCATATATTTCATTTCAGACCATACAGTTACAGCAGCACATCGTGGGGAGGGAGAGGCTTGTATCGAGAAAGCTCTCTGTTCTAAAAATCCAAAGAAGTAGTGAAGGAGACTCTCCTAACAGTTTCCTCATCCTCTACTTCCTCTAGTTTGGGCAGATTGTCTTTCTCCTTTGGTTCGTTGACACCCTTTGTACCTTCCATTTGGTGGTCTTCTTGTTGGAGGGACGATTGGGGCAAACATTGCTGAGGTGTCTGCCTTTCCTGCATCGGAAGCATAATCCTTTCTCATAGCACTGCTTCCTTTCTTCAGGGGTGAGTTTGGCTACCTTAATAACATCAATGTCCATGGCATTGGGATTTTTAGTTCTGGGGGAGGGGGATGTGAAGGAGTTGTAGGTATGGGTTCCTTTGTTTCAGTTAGCAATTTTGTTAGCCCTCTTCCATTGGGTTTGGAAATAGATGATCTTGGCATACCATTCATTGATGGTCTTTGGAATGGTGTCCATTTCCAAGATTTGTCACATGAGAGGGGCAGCAATTCTGGCAGCAAAATATCTGATTAGAACATTAGGGTCTTTGATCTCGGCAATGGATACTTTCTTAGTAAAGTCAGAGACATATTCCTTCAAGGGGATGTTAAAAGTATTGTTTTTCTTTCAGACCATTCTAGTGGTAGAAAGCCAGGCAATTGTGTTTCCAATAATGTCCCTTTGCTTAAAGGTGGCTTCAAACTTGGTGATGAAGTCCTGGAAGATTCCTAGGATAATGACCATGTTATGGATGGCAACTTTCCTATAGGTAGTAGCCCGGGCTAGAGTGGATCCTTTGGTCATGTAAGAGAGGGTGAAGACAACTCTCTTTTCATCGGTATCATAGATTGCTTTATTGACAAAGAGGTACATCTGAACAGCATCAAGCCATTGGCTAGAGTTGGCAAAGTCTCCATCAAACCCTTCAGGGATGCTAATACAGAGTTTAGTAGGTTTATTGAACATGGTTGGGGGGTGCGGTGTGGGTAGTGTGGGTGGTTGGTGAGGTAAGGAAAATACAGGAGTAGGGGATGGGGGAGTTGGTTCTCTTGGTGGGAGAGGTCTTGGTTGTCATCTTGTTCCTGTTGGGTATAGAGTTCAACATCTGGGTCAGGGGATTTGTTCTCCTCATTGGAGTAAGATGATTCAGAGGGGTCTGTGGGTTGTTCTTCCTCCTGGTGCCACCAGCAAGGGGTGTTCAAGGGTGGGGGTCAATGGGAAATGGTGGAGGACTATAATGGTGATAGCCTTGTTAAAAGAAAGCTTGACATTTTGTTATGCTTGGCCTTGGGTAAGGTCAAGCATAGACTCAGTCAGTCACAAGGTAGACCAGTCAGTCACGAGTGAAGTGGTCAGTTACAAGTTGGATTGGTTGATCACAAGTCAGAATGGTCAGTCACAGGCAGTTCATCTAAGGGCTTCTTAAAACAAGGGATCTTGTCTGCATTGACAAGATCACAACTTCGCAAAATTGTTCAGAGAGTCAGAGGTTCAGAGAAAAGTGTTTACTCAAAAGTAGAACAAAGACTTATGGAGATCCAAGGGGAGCAATCAAAGGTATAAGCTATTCCTGAGTAGGTCAAGCTTAAGGGTACATCACTTGGTATCTAAAGGTTTATATATGCCTAGAAGAGAGTCTTAGAAAGGAAACAAGGGTTAAGGGTGTATAATGTGTTGTGAGGAATGTCAAAGAATGAAAAGGGATGAAGAGATGACACATCATTGAAGAATTCAAAGGCAAACATGGGCAGAGGTGACGAAAGAACCCACAGAGCATAGACAGCAGGGTTAGAGGTCCAAAGGGAAAGACATGAGTGAAGTATGGAGTAAAGAGGAAAGATAGGGGTGAATCATAACAGTTTGTGACAGAATGGGGGCAGTGGTTGTGTGCAAATTCTGCATGTGAAATGGATTCTGCCCAAGAAATGGGGTTATTTCCACAAAAGATCTGGAGGTAGGTCTCAACCTCTTGGTTAACATATTCAGTTTCTCCATTGGTTTGAGGGTGGTATGCAGTGGAAAGGGCGAGGTCATAGTTGAGGAGCTTTCCAAGTTCTCTACTGAAGGAGGACATGAATTGGGGGCCTTGGTTGGAGATGACCTTGTCAAAGAGTCCAAATCTGAGGTAGACTTTGTGAAAGAAGAGGGAGGTGATCCCCTCAGCCATAATGGTCTTCTTTGTGGGGCAAAGAATCACCCCCTTAGTAAGGCCATGGTCAACCATAACCAAGAGAGTATCAAAACCGCAGGATGGTGGCAAGTCTGTGATGAAATTGCAAGAGATCTGTTGGAAGGGGCAGGAGGCAGAGGAGCAGAGAGGAGAGAGGGGGGGAATAGTCAAATGAATGTTGGCTTTGTTCTGTTGGCAGGTAGCACATCCCTCAACATATTTGCGGACAAACTGGGCCAATCCAGGCCACCAAAATTCAACAGAGATGAGCTAACAGGTTTTAAGATAACCAGGGTGACCGGACATTTTATGATTGTTACAGCAGTGAAGAATGGAGTGGCAAAGGGGTTCATCATCAGGAACATAGACACATCCTGTATAGGTCAGGACGCCTTCATGAATTTGCCAATCAGAGAGGTGAGAGTGAAAGGCAGGGGAAATATTGCCATCCATGTACTGAAGGGCTTGTACAGTATGACAAGGGGATCTGAGGTGGATGCAGATTGGATGTGGTGGAAGAGGGCTATGTCAATGAGATGGATGAAGAGGGAGGAAGGAAGGAGTGTCACCCCTTCATTGTCTAATAGGGAGTCGGGGAGGAGATCAGAATAACAAAACAAAGTGTTCAGGCTGGCCAATTGACTGCCTGGGACATGGATCATTTTGAGATCAAAGTCCAAGGGGTTGAGGAGCCATCAGGCTTGTCGATGATTGAGAGCTTGGGGTTGACGGAAATACATAGGTGAGGTTTTTGTGATCTGTGAAGATTTGGACAGGGAAGAGAGATCCATGGAGGTATGTAATGTCGCCAATATTTCAATGCTCAAATGACTGCAACAAGTTCTTGATCATAGATGTCATAGTTAGTGTTGCTGCAACTTGCACTTTTTGGTGTGAGTCGGCTTTCTCCATGGCATGAGTCATGGCAACACTAGTCATAGTTTCATTCTGCAGATGAGAATGATTGGGAGAGATAGAAGCAAGGGTGCCAATCACCATTGGAATCAGTTTGGAGAAGGATGGCACCTGAAGCAAACATCACAGCATCAGTGGTGATGGCAAAGGGGGAGGAGAGGTCTGGGAGGTGGAGGATTGATTTTGACAGGAAGAGGGCTTTAAGATGGTCAAAGGCAGATTGGCAGGAGGGGAACCAATTCCATGGAAGATTTCTTTTAGTGAGATTGCTGAGGGGGCAGGCTACATTTGAGTAGTTTGAAATAAATTGTCAATAGAAATTGGTGAAACCAAGGAAGGATTGGACATCTTTGACCTTAATGGGAATTGGCCATTTGACTATTCCATCATGTTTTACTGGATCCATGGCCAATTGGTTGGGTTTGACAATCATGCTGAGGTATTCCACTTTGGAGGTGATGAAGGTGCATTTCTTGAGCTTGAGGGGGAGATCTAATTCCATCATGCATTGGAGTACTCTTTGGGTTCACTTGGTGTGGGTGCATTCATCAGGAGAGAAGATGAGAAGGTCATCCATATACATAAATGACAAGCCAACCTTCAGTCATCATATCTCTAAAGGAGTCATTCATGAATTGTTGGAAGGTGGCAGGGGAGTTGGTGAGGTCAAAAAACATGACTGTCGGCTCAAAAAGTCCTTTATGGGTGGTGAATGCAGCTTTCCATTGGTGGCCATATTTGATGTGAACATTGTTGTACCCCATCAAATGTCAAACTTTGTGAAGAGTTTGGCTCCTTGGAGTTTATTGATGAGGTTGGAAATGAGGGGGAGTGTCATATCCCATACAAACAGTTAAGTCCAACTCCAGTCCTCCAGACTCTTTCCAATCTTGTACATACAAACTCTGGTGCATTCTCATCAGAGACACAACTCCTGACCCCCAGACTCAGTACATAGAATACTTCCAAAAATACTATATCAACATATGTATTAGTCCTGCTTTTCCCTTACTGTACCTCCAAACCAGTGTTTCACTTAGGAGCACAGTGTTAAGGTTGCTACTGGTGGTAGAACCTTGACAAGTGACTCAAGTGCGTAGACTCGACTGTAAGTCACAAACCAGGTGGTAGCCTGACTTGTAAGGCTAGTCGGTATCTGTGAAGCAAAAGGAAGACAGAATGTCCTCATGGGTGGACAGTGAGAGTAGTCTGGGTTGGACTACGACTGCTGAGGGATGACTGGGAAGTCCTTCCTTGGGGTCAATAGGCCCAAGGGGTGTCAACGAAGACAGAGATGGTCAACGGTTGACCAGACGGTAGGTGAGGTAAGAGGCGCTGACTCTATGAGAACTTGACAGGCAGAGAGGCCTGAAGGCAGCGGCAAGGGTCAACCTAGTGAGGGAGCTGAACCCAAGGAGTGGTGACTCTTTGGTAGAGAGAGTCCAACCACCGGCAGAGGAGATGCCCTAGGGATGGACGCCCTAGAGGAATGAAGAAACTGTGAAGGAGTTGGGCTAGGAACAAGGTTAATCCTAGCAAGGAGAGGTCGCAGAGAGCTTGAGCCTCAAAGGCTGCAGGCTGACTTACTATCCTTGGTAGAGTCTTGGACTAGCACAAGGGCTTGTGCAGTCAAGAGTACATAGGAATGAGTAGGTTCAAGTTAGAGAAGTGTTACAGCTGAGTTCTAACTTATATACTAAATGAGAGTGGTTTAGGGCAGGCTGCCCAGATAAGGTAAGGATCTTTAGGGCAAGTAAGGATGCCCAGAATAGGAAAGATGCGTCGCATCTTGAGTGGTCACGAGGTACGTGTCAGGAGGGACACGTCGTGTCGCGAGAGGTCACAAGATACATGTTGGGAGGGACAAGGCAATGTCTTGTAGGATCATCTTGGATGGAGATGAAGAAGGATCAATCTGGCAGAGAGGCTGTGATCAGGTGAACCAGGGTCAAAAGGGCAGTGGGGATAGCCTTCGGGGAGGATAGGATCACTGAGGCTCTGTACTCAGGTGAATCAGGATCAAGAAGGCAGTGCGGGGATAGCCTTCAGGAGAGATAGGATCACTGAGGTGATTCCTAAGGAAGAATAGGATCAATGAGGCTGTGGGGGGATAGCACTCAGGTGAGGTTGGATGAGGGCTAAGAGGTCAGCCATCAGGGTGAGATCCATAGAAGGGGTCCCTAGCAACGACTCTTGGGAAGAAGTCAAGGAGTGGGGGTTCCATGGTGAGGATCAGGGTGAGGGGTCTTCCGGGGTATCATCAGGGTGAGGGGTCTCCGCAGAGGATCGAGACTTGTGGAATGTGGGAAGGAAGCGAGAGGAAGTCGCTTTAGAGAAAAACCATGTCCAATTGTAACACACAGCTCCAGAAATCCCTGTGTTCTGGAGATACTTACAAACTCTTATGACCTCCATTACTAATCCCTGTCCTCCGTAGTACATATATAAACCTCCGTACTCCTCTATACTTCCCTCAGTTTGAATATCAACTAAGATAAACTCCTCTCCTCTGACTGAGCCTTGACAGCTTTACTCTGTTCCACTCACTTGACTTAGCCTCCTTGATGCTTCAAGTCTTTACTCCAACCTTTTCTGAATTCTGGGACATTGACTTTGACAAGGGCACACCACATATCCCATCCAACCCTAAGCAACTCTGCTTCTTTGGAGTTCACCTCCAGAGTTTGCCCAGTCTTGACAGTACAGTATATTCCAACTCCTACTTGTCATAGTCCCTAACTCCCATGGCTCTGCATACAACCAGATCTCACACTCACACCTTAGGCATGAATTGCCCCCCATTCCCACAATACAACCCATTGAGCTTCTTCGGAAGTAGTTGATGAGGTTCTGAACTCGTTGATCAATTCTGAGGTTTCTCCACTAGACACACACCTGCGTCCATCTCTCAAGGGTGTCCTCTGCCAGAGTCCCCTACTCCCAGAGTGTGCATCATTGAGCTCAACAAAGAAGAGGAAGATGCTAAGTTCTCTTCTCACACCAGTTGCAGCAGTTGACACCCTACTCAAAGAGCATCTGCCTTCTGCACTCTTAACACCAGTGATACTCCGGGAGCCCTGGACTTTCCAGGAGGCAACCCTGACAATAATTCAGATGACAATGGTGATGACCCCAATTTCCACATAGATGACAAACCAGATGAGGAAACAGATGACAAGCACATTCCGTGAAACACCCTTGCACTGCTTGCTAATGCCATCAACAGTCTTGCTTGTTCCACTCGCTGAACTTCCAAAACTGCCCTGGAGCGTTCAGCTCTCACCGTGCTAAAGTAACATTCATGCAGTCATACCTTAAGGGTATGGCACTGGAATGGTTCGAACCAGACCTACTCCAGATGGAAGATCTCACCCAACGTCTGTTCTGGATGGATGACTACAAGGAGTTTGTCCAGGAACTCCAGGTGAATTTTGGTCTGCATGATCCCATCAGAGATATGGAGCACCAGCTTGATCACCTGCCCATAAAAGAGGGACAGCATATCAATAAGTATGTGGTCGAGTTTAATAGGATTGCTTCACAAGTCCGAGGATACAGAGAAGGTGCCCTCTGGCACCATTTCTATAATGGTCTGCTGGACTGCATTAAGGATGAGATTTCCCATGTTGGGAAACCCCTGACACTCTCTGAACTGCAGTACCTCACTCAGGCGATTGATGCACGCTACTGGAAGTGCAAGTCCAAAATCAGTTGCCAGACAAAACCGTCTAACCAAGGCTTGATGTCCAAGATGTCCAAAAAACCCTCCACTTCCTCGTCCTTCTCTGCACATCCCTCCGGAAACCCCAAGGACTCAAAAAAGTCAATAGGCAAAGGTGCCTCCACCTCCACACAGAAACTGGACTTGTCATCCAAGCTGGGAAAAGATGGCAAGCTCATTTCAGAGGAATGAAAGCGCCACTTCAACAACAAGTTGTGCATGTTTTGTGGTCTAGCCGGCCACATGGCCAAAGACTGCCCTAAGTCCACCTCCAAGGCAGCCAAAGGTCACACAGCAAAAACCACCACTCCAGAAACCAAACTGGAGGCCTCCACCTCAGAGACAAAAAAATAGTCTGCAACCTCTCTGACTCCACACGGACAGAAGGTTGTGTTGAACCCGCCCATGCACCAAAGGAGATCCATCTCAACATGTCTGCTCTTTCAGATCCTAAGTCACTTATGCCTTCCATCACACTTGTATCTTATCTGATCTCTCCTTTCCCCACACTTGTAGACTCAGGATCCTCCGATTGTTTTGTCAATACAGCCTTCATAAATAAACATAATCTTTCCACCTACCCCATGCCCCCACTCCAGCTCCGACTCTTCGATGGAACATCCAACAGCACAATCACCCGAGCCATCAACCTTACCGTCTGCTTCCCAACTGGTGATATCACTCTGACAATGTTCTATGTCACTCTGCTGGACTCCACCTGCTTCCTTGTTTTGGGATACAACTGGCTCACCCACCACAATGCATTGATTGATTGGGTTTCAAACAGTATCATGTTCCGCTCACCTGAACAGGACTTGCCAGCACCCCCAAGCTCTCCTCTGCAGCCTCCGGAATCACTTCCTGTGGCTGAACCCACCCCCTCTGATTCACCACACTTCTCTGATTGCAAGGCTCCACCTATAGCAATGATCAGTGCTCCAGCATTCACACTGGCTTGTTGACGAGAAGGCTCCGTTCAGTTCAGCCTGCAACTCCACCCCCAGGATACTGACCTACGCTCTGCTATGGTTGCTCCTTCTGAGGAAATCAATCTCTCCAGAGTTCCTCCGGAGTACCATGACTTGGCTGATGTCTTCAGTAAGAGTAAAGCCTCAAAGCTTGCTTCACATCGTGAGCACAACCTAAAGATTGACCTTGAGGAAGGAGCCTCTCCTTCACTGGGCACCACCTACTCTCTTTCCCCTTCCAAACTTGGCTCCTGACAAAATACTACTCACTCTGGAAGAGATTCTGGTTCTCTGACCCTCTAAGGAACCCACATAGATACTCCACTACCCCCGGAGTTCAGGAGCTCAAACTCCATAGGCTGGGATCTCCTACTCTGGAGTTTAGGAGTATTTACTCCAGAGCGCTGTCTTCTTATTATGGTACTGGACTGTCATCCAGCTATGTCCATTACTATACTATTCCCTTCCTTTGTCTCCCCTGACAGTTATTGAGGTACGAGTGTGCCTCCACCACATACTATTTAGACTTCCACTTCTCTCTCTAACACCTCAGTTGTTTTCGCCCCTTTGGCAACAGCTGTGGTGAGTTGTCTCTTACATATCATTTACTCCAAGACTGATGTATTAGCTCTGGTATGATTAGGTAAATACATCAGTTGTTTTGCCCCTTTGGCAACAGCTGAGCTCCAGTACAATTAGCACCAGGAAAGAGGAAGGGAGCTGGGGATACAAAGTGGAGAGTCCAGAGAGGATTGGGGACTACTATCCACGGCTGTAGTTGAGTCTGAGGGAGGAGATCCAGTGGGGGTCTGTACGATGAGGGGTTTATCAGGAACGACGAGGGGTGTGGTGGAGATAGGCTCTGTAGCTGAGCCCAATGGGGTGGCCAGGCGGTGAATAGGTTCGGATGGGAGTCCGGTGGTGAAGAGGACCACATGGGGATGGCATCTGATGGAGCAACAGGGAGGCAGAGATCTGTGGTCTGCAGGGATGACAGGGGAAGTGGGTATGGGAGAGGAAGGTCTGGTGGGTTGGAGGTGAGAAAGAGTCCTGACATCAACTCGGCTTCCAATAATAGGATGAGATTCTCAATGGCTGTTGCCTCATCCATGGCAGGGGGAATCTCCAGGGGAGGAGTTAGGTGATTGATGATTTGGGACAACATTGGAGTTGTCAAAATAGGCTGCTCGGGAGCTCTCAGGGAGAGCGTAGAGGATGGAGTATAGGAAAGAGGCAATGATGGATATGGGAAGGAGTAAGATGCAGAGATCAAGTCCCTCGTCGTGGAGGAGGTCGAGGGACATGTTTCTGATCTTGAGGATCACTTGTTCAACAGCCATGACAGCCGACAACTCTGGCGAAGAGTGGGAGGGGTTGATGAAGGAGATAGAGGAACTTGTTGGGCGTCTGGTGGCCCAGGGGAGAAGGGAGCGAAGTGTGGTGTACTGGCAATAGAGTCTAGTAAGCCAGATGAGGGAGTCATCTGAGGAGAAGAGTGAGAGGCATTCGAGTGCGGTCATCATTTCTCTGTTTTCCAAGAGCGCGACATAGATGAGGCGATGATCAGCGGGAGTGAGGTGAGAGATGCAGGTGGAAAGTGGGATGGAGGAAATGAAGGAAAAGGGCATCGGTCAAGGGAGATGGTGGTGGTTGGAGTGAAAGAGGCGTTCAGAGTCTGACCCTCTTTTTATACTCCGTTAGGATCTTCTTGGCATTGCCTAGGTTGGTTTCTGGTTCCCACGTTCATTCAGTTGCGGAGTAGCCTTTCCAGTGGACCAGATATTGGTAATTCTGGTTTTGTCCTGGTCTCTTCCAATAATAGATGATCTTTTCCAATTTGTATTCCTCAGCTGTTCCAATTAGTTCTGGTGGTGGTCGGAGGAAGTTGGGGCCATGTTCTGGTGTCTCTCGATAGGATGAAAGGAGCAATGTGTGGAACATGTTGTGGATATTCCATTGTTTGGGGAGGTCCAATCACATCAGGAAAACCTCAATTTGTTTAGTGATGACTTAAATGCTCTTAAACAGTTAAGTCTGCCCAAGACAATTAAGCCAGGTGGCCAACTTACTCTCTTTCTTAATTGGTCTTGATGGATTTTTCTCTCTGTCAACTAAGTCATCTCAAGTCATTGATGTAATCACAATGTGTAAATTCATTCAGACAAAAATGAATATTTTACAGACAATTAAGATGGTTTATAAGCAAGGGATCTGCTTGATGATACCCTTACCGTGGGGATGGGGGTAAACAGTAAGGGTGAGTTTATGGGCAGGAAAGGCGATGGGGGAGCAAGCACAGTGTGAGCACGTGGGCAAGAGAGGTGAGGGGGGGCAAGCATGGCGCAAGCATGGGGACAAGGTTGAACAGCAAGGGTGAACATGTGGGCAAGAAAGTCAATGGGGGGGCAAGCATGTTGAATAGATTACAATATGTATTATAGTAGTCTAGATAACCAGTCCGAACATGTCCGAGTAAGTCCAGACTCATCCGAAGTAACATTCCGGATGATATCCTTAGGACCCATACCGGACATACATACACCGGACTTGGATCTGGTCACTTCAAAGGAGTTAGACCGGACACACTTACAATACAGCAGATATACAGTAGATAGGTTTCATTCCACTTGTCTACTACTCCATGGGGACCGGTTAGGACCTTTTCCCATTAGATACTACTACTTGTATATATACCAGGACTCATCTCCTGATGAATACAATCACTTTTCAACCTCTCTTTCTCTCTCAGTACAACTCCAACCAAGGTGAGTTCTGGTGGGCTTGCCTCTAGCAATTCCTCCTATGCCTGCTCAACAGGTTATGAGCCCCAAGTGGCATTGAGTATGGAAGGATGACATCGTCCAACCTAACTTGAGCTGCCATCTCACCCCTGTACTGTATCTGGTCGATGTCCATTCTGACCTTGAAGAGACACAGTGATCCCAGTGAAGTCCATACTGCCGTATGACCAGACATGGTGAGGTATTACCACCAACGACGAGGAATAAATTCCATCGGTCCACAGACTATGCAAGAACAATTCTGCATATTGTCCAAGGTCATGAAAAGAGCTGCACAGGGTGAACCTATGCCTGTCCAACTTACTCTGACGTCATACCAGATGCTAACAGGACTTTATTGCAGACTCCCAAACATGACCTCACAACTCACAACCTATGTCTGGATCTTTGATGGATCAAACTACACCACATGGGCTTCGGAGATGGAATCCTTCCTCCAAGCTGAGGATAGGTGGGAAGCGATCATGGACCCAGAACCGGAATTAGTTACCACAGGCGATGGAGACAACTCCGTCGCCATTACCAATTGGAAAGTAGATAATGCTAAAGCTATGGGGCTAATGAAGCTCCAGGTTACATACCCGATCCAACAATCTCTGGAGATGTGCCTTACTGCTGGAGATATGTGGAGGTCTCTCCAAGACAAGTACATGAAGCCCAGTATTGCATCAGTCCAGTCTTGGCCACTTTTCTGGCTTGCTCCAGTCTCAGCCGCT
>JBBPRX010000177.1:0-22004 GCA_038093195.1 Boletus fagicola
CACCGGGCGGGAATCTGTCCGTGAAAAATGAATGATTTACATAACGGCAACAAGGTTTGAGGTAAGCTCACCCAGCCTCAGCAATGAGCTTGGACAACAAGAGTGCTGTGAGTGGAGTTAATTCAGAAGGCTTCATGACGATTGTGCATCCACAGGCAAGTGCGGGTGCCACCTTCCAAGCCCTAATATGAATTGGATGATTATACTGCTCCCGTGCAATGTGGGGACGGGCCTACCACATATTGATAGGGTAGTTCCAAGGGATGCTGTGCAGTGTCAACAGGAGTGGAACGTAGGTGGGGTCCCTGCTCACATTTGTCCGCAAACACCAATTGGATCGTGCCTGGTGAATGCGAGCTTCTTCTTATTGTCGACCTCTATCGTCTGATGTGCGTGGGAATGGTGAGAAGAGGTGCATGTCATAGTGTACGTGCAAGGATCACCTGCCCAACAATTTTGTCTGCCCATCCCGCATAATAACGCAGGCACTGAATAGTGTCACCGATATCGAAGTCCCTGCCAAAATGTGACAAAGAGTTACACTAGTTTGATGAAGCCTCGCGCCATTACCTGGCGATCTTGACTGGTTTCCCGTTGTTGAGACTCTCGACTTCTGCGAGGATTTGCTGATCTCTTTCGATGAGGTCGGCGAGCTTGCTCAGCAAGCGAGACCGCTCGAAACCCGTGACGTTTTTTCCCCAGGTGGTGTTGAAAGCGTTGCGAGCGGCCGCGACAGCAATGTCGATGTCTTTCGAGGACCCTTGGGTTTAATCACACAGGGGCAATGAGATAAGCATAGTATGTTCCCGGGTGGTGGAAGGAGAGTATACCTGCAACGACAGAGCAAATCACTTCCTCTGTCGCCGGATTGATCGCACTATCGTTATCTTGAGTGGAAGAGAGACAGATCTTAACGATGATATGCGCACTGGAGGAGCTCCTTGGAGTCTGCGGAAGGAACAAACTCGTTGTTGATGAAGAGACCTGTCGGTATCTCGAGCTCGCGCTGTGCAGCGGGGATGACGATTTTCACAGTGTGAGCCATGGTTCGAGCAGCAAGAGGTCCTTTGAGGTGCTACTTTTTATAAACGGCCCGTTATCTTAGACTCGCGCGCCACAACTCCGCATGGCCACCAATAGCCCGTGGACCGTGGACCGTGAGTTCGACTCGGCTTGGACATTTTTCTCCATCTGGTCGATGAGCACGAGCGCCTATTGCGAGTAAATGGGATGGTCAGTTAGTAGGAGGACTTGCAAGAGGTAATTTGGCTGCTGGCAAGACGTGTCCTCGCCGGACCACCCGAGTTTTCTCACAGTGCGTGCTTGTCCTCCGGCTCTCTCCATCACCACCACCATCATGCTCGCGCGCGCACCACTCAGTCTCCGTTCCCAAGTCTCCCGGCTGCGCGTCGCCTCCCCCGCACGCTATGCCCACGGCCATTACCACGTATGCTTTCCTTGCAATTTCCAAACTGTCTCGCTCATCGGCTTATTCTCGCCCTCAGCATTTACCCTTTGCGTTCCCGGGCAAAAAACGCGCAGCATTTGGCGTCAAGCTTTCCCTCTTCCTTCTTTCGGGTTTCAGCATTCCTTTTGCTGCCGCGGCATTCCAGCTGTAAGCCTCTCACTTTCTTCTTTCACCCATACTCAGGAATGTACAATGCAGGAAAAAATCTGGCGCTGCTTAATTGCACCCTTCCTTAGCAGTAGACATTTGCATCGGTCCTCTTTCACCCTGATTCCATCCTGATGTACAAGCGTGCCGAGCAGCCAGAAACCGAATATATTGGTTCATACTGCACTTCCGTCCTCTATCTCCTCCATTTTAATACGTGCCTCAGCCCCCTTGTTTGACCGTCGGCTTTCCCGACAATCACACGTTCTCGATAAGATCTCAGGGTTAGCCTGCAATGCATCCAGTGCGAGCACAGATGCCGCACGCCCCGCAGCCTGCGCTGTTGCACCCATAGCGCTGGCCAAGGCAATTTGATGGATGATACCTGCGTGTTGGAAACGTAAGCGCAGTAACCATCCTAGGGGAATAGCTTACAATCACAGCGTGTTTCTTGCGTCAAATCATTTCGCTCCTTCACTAGCTCGAACTGCTGACATCCATGTGACTGCAGTAGCTCGAAGAGAACCTTCGTTGGATGATGAGACAACGTTTTCAATGTGATATGTCGGTCATAGAATGGCTTGAGCACTTTCTTGAAAAATTTCTCTGCTCCATCTAACGTGAACCCGTCTGAAACGTAAAGGGCTCCAATGATGGACTCCACGATGTCTGACAGTGCCTAAGAATCGCGCATTAGTGTACAGCCCTCTACCCCATGATCTGCTCGACTACCTTGGGAGGCTCAACTTGCAACCAATGTTGCCTAGGCAGGTTGTCCTCAGCGGCCGCCTCTGCTTCCAGTTGTTTTGCTTCCAGTTGTTGAGCATATGTCTCGAATGTAGTCGCCAGAGCATAAGAGTCGAAGTGAATATGCTTGTGCAATCCGCACGACACACACAAAGCAGCGAGGGCTGCATTAGAAACCATTGCTCCCTAGAGTGCCATAAGTCGAAATATGAAACAGTGGCAACAAGCCGAGTCCACCTTCAGCATTGTCATCGCACCCGGTGACAAGTGGTCCTCGCGAGAGAATACGTATCGTACCGTCACTGGCCATGTCAGTTCGGCGCCGAAACTTCAACAAGAGGAGACATACAGAAGTCCAGGATAGCATCTCCAAGGAACTCCAATCTCTCATAACAAGTAGCGTCGCAACCCTCTACTGATGTATGAGTCTGAGATTTTCGTATTAGCGTACATACACAAGATGTCCTCAGAATTGAACTATTCACCAGTGCTTGGGCGAGGAGATGAGGGAGGCGGAAGCGGTGCCCAATGATTGCCTCGACAGCTTCCGCCGTACCCTGACGGAGCGGCCTATTGGGAGTGGAAGGGATTGCAAATGTCTTTCGGCGGAAATCCTGCCACTGATGGATGAGGGGGATTGGCACCTGCAATGCTTTTGCAGCCTGGAGTGCGTTATCCTGTCCCCTAGACATGTACGCCGCTCCAATAATGGCCTCTGTGACATCCGCAATGGTCTTGAGAAACAATGTCGTCAGCACCTCTTTTTCAGTCAAAGGGTCCCTCGGGTACCTTGTCACCTAGCCATTGAGTCACATTCTCGTCTCGCATTTTCTTCTTCTTCTTCTTCTTCTTGAACACATTACTCGCATTCGTGTCCTCGTCTTGGCTAGCCGGGTCTTGCTTCCCTTGCAAGGTATCCGCCGTGACACCGATTTCATTTCCGCTACCTGCAGGGTCTACAGTAGTTGACAGGAATAGAGGATCAACGGTGAAATTCGGGGGATACCACAACTTGTGACTGAATGGTTTACTCTGGACATACTGAGGCAATCCGATCCGATCAGCGCTTTGCATCAACACTTTATTGCTGATGATGCGTTGGCGTGCGGCATGCAGGGCCCCCTCGTGCTGTGCTGGGTTGGTGACAAAAACGTAGACGGACGCAAGATATTTCAGAAATGAATCACCTGCAACAGGTGTGAGCCAAGGCACGAACGGGTGATGCGATTAATATCAAACCAAAAAATTCCAGTCTTTCATAGTTAACTTCAAAACCTGCGGAAGGTGCGGAGATGGCGGACAACAGGAGATTCTCGTAGATTGAATAACCGAATAAGTTGGCATTGAGCTCGTGAACAATCAGGAAGTCTTCTATCCGTTTCGTAATCGACGGAAGAAGCAGCGCGGTCCGAAAGGTGCTGCTCAATAACGTCAGTATCGGGGAGCGGCACGCAGATGTGACAAAGTTGAGTTTGCTACCTTGCAGGGATAGTAAACTTGGCACTGAGCTCCGGAATTAGATCTGGGAGAATGTCAACATCCCGATGTTGTCAGGGTTGAATCACGCGTACATTTGACGGCCGCTTTAACTGGCTCTGTGGCGGTAGCCCTGGTGGTCGGATTGAGGTGATTCCCAATCATGGCAACTCCAGACACCTCTATGAGGGGCTGCGAGTAATCTGACAGGCCTTCGAAGTATTTCCGCCTAGATTTGCAATATTCAATCAAGTTCTCATATCCTGCCTCTCGCTTAAGGAACTGTAAGCTCACAATCAGGGTAATATTCGTTTGCCACATACTGGGCTGTCCTCAGGTTTGCTCAAAGGGGTGAGGTCCTGCCGAAGGCGTGCGACATAATACCGCCGGGTGAATTCGACCGACCGGTCTTGGACAATAAGGTCATGCACGGGGTCTTCATCTGATGTATGGAGCTCCTCTAAATCGAAATTTACCATCCACGCCTTTCCGGCAAGCTCGATGATATTCCATGCTATGTAGTCCGTGAGGTGGACTGCATCCAAGGATCGAGTATCCACTTGTTCAGGAAGTTTGAGCGGCGCAAACATGTAAGCCATCTTTTCCAAGGGGCAAATGAGTGGTTTGTTGGAGATTGCTCGGCAAATCCTCATGGTAAACAAGTAAAGGGCATCCAGGCGTTGGTCGTCCAATTCGAGAGGTGGGGCGCGGAGGGTTCGTATGGTCTCTGACGTTCCTGGAAAGAAGAGGCGGAAGGAAGGGATATGTGGTAGTGGTTGACGAGTCAAGAGCATGATCGGAGCGTAATCTACACCCTGTGGATCTACGTAGACGACGAAAGGGAAAAGGCGATGTTTATGAAGACGAATGGAATTTGACCAGAAATGGGACCGCTTGCGAGGATAACAACGGTTTCCGGACGCTTTGTCTGCGGCAAGTGCTGCCGAACTATCTGTATCAGGTTTGAGGTGGTGCTGGGACACTGGGAACAGATTGTTGTGGAATGCACCATGCTCGTATAGTTGTACACAAGCTTCATATGCAGCCGATCGGCGGGCGTGAGTAGGTGTTGAGCGAGTAGGTCCGATCACATGGTCGATGGGCAGGCCGGCCGGCAACGTCACAGTACAGGTCCAAGCTTGCTGGTTTTGGGGAACAGAAACTTCTCTGGTGATCAACAACGGTGCACCAGAGAGGTCTGGTTTCTGCACGACAGCAACGAAACGATAAAGGGCCTCGAGAGCATCATATTCGTATAATCGCCTCCCTGTCACTGGGTCTTCAACGCAAGGCCACGAGCCCATGTCAGCTTCGTCACCAAACTGGAAAGGGAGCCGATTTTCCGCTAGTGGTGATGGCGGAATGGGAACCCCTCCATTATGGATGATCACGGGAATCCACCATTCGCCGAATGCTCCTTCCGATAATTGTGTCAGCACTTGACGGTGCACATCGTTGCCGTTCTCCACCATGTGAACAAGGCGACTGGAGGGCAGGCATGCGTGAGCGCACGCATATGAAAACGATAGCTGGCTCTCGAACACATCATATCTGTGGAGGATCAGATACGTGTCACTACCCGGAAGGTTTGGGTCGGAAGCCAACCTTATCACGAGCAAAGCGGGAGGGACATCCAGATCCTCCAGGGTTTTTGTCAAGATCAAGAGGTTATACTTCCCAGTTTCAAAACTCCGTCGCATATCAGCCTATACCACAATTGAGCGATCGAAACCATCACGGAGGGACAATATCTACCTGATAGTGGACATCAATCACAGGGAGGTTGCCGGTCGCAGCGAACGGACGCAAGAATTCCAGGCCATCGGTCATCACACGTAGCATGTCAGCCATAATGGTCGCAACACAGCGGTGCTGTACTACGCAGGGTAAGTGAAAGGATATGACAGAGAGCTTGCTCACCTAAAATAATACCACGGAAGCCGTCTCCACAAGGCTCATATGCCCTCAAAACCTGGATCAACCGGGAGAATTTGGGGGTGACGTTGAAACCTCGGGAAGAGGGATTCACATTCGGCATTGAAAAATCCCAGTTTTCGATGAGATTCCGGATCTCGCTTGCTCCCCTCTCTACAGGGTCGTCGTCATCACGTTCAGGAATCATCCCGATCTCCTTTGATGCGCGACGCCAGACGAGATCACTAGCGCAAGAACCCAAGTCTTGCAATGTGCAATGTGCGTCCCTGAATAAGGACTCGGACATACTCCCACTAGGACCCAGTTGATAGATGTTTTGTGTGAGCCTGCTTTGCGATCTCGTGATAGTGGGCTCATACTGAATGACCGCCTGTAAAGGGCAGAGTTGCTGTGGAACAGAGTACACTGTCTCGGCAAGGAGTAACCGTTCCATTGTTTTGATATCAGTACCAGTCATTGGTGAACTGAATGCAAGGATTCTGGGCCTGACGAATATGCTCGGACTCCGGCAGAACCACCCCAACACATCAGCTAACGGCAGACCCTCCCGTAAAGCCGAATGAGCATCGGTTATCACAACAGCGAAAAGGTGTGAAATTGTCCAGATCCCCCGAGAGACGTGAGTGAGCAATGTCTGTAGATAACTCGTGAATATCTTGAGGAGGACAAGAGTAAGCCTACTTGCATCGACAGAGCACACAACAACCTGATTCAGAGATAAATCAGGAGTATCTACGTGATCGTGGCACGCAGCGACTCTCAGGCGAGATTCGATGGCTATCTTCGTTGCTAGCCTATCGATATGTGCATCGTTTCTAAATCCACATTAGGAGCATGGCTAGAGACGATCCTTGAGAAAAGCCTACGGGACTACCACAACGGATACCTGTCGGCGAGAAGAATCTCTATTTGGAAACGCAGTCAGGTTCTCAGCAACCCACATCAAAAATTTGGAGGATAGGTCGGTAACATCTACGCACGATGTCAGGAATGGAAGAAAGGTTATGCGAGTGACACCATACCAACTGAGCGACTGTGTATAACGATTGCTAGGGAACTGTCGGTAAGGTGCTTTTAACGTTCCTTTCGGAGAACTTACTATTGCGAGTCTTCGTGAACTCGAGTAACTCGTCTGCGGAGGCGGAGGTAAATGCGCCTGACAAACGCTTTTGGTGCGCTGAATGCGAAGCAGAGGTTTTCGCTTTCTTCAAAAACCGAGTAGAATGGGTGTCACTATCTTGGTTACTCGACTGTCTTGTGCGCTTCAGAGACACCGTGTTCGAATCAACTTCCGGGGTAAGACCAACGGAAGACGTTTCAAAGAGAACGATGGGATCGTCAACACCAATTTCTCCCAGTTCGCGACCTGGCGAAGGGCCAAGATGCATTGAATGCGGTCGACGTGAACTATCTTTCCAGACCTTGAGCATCAAAGAACGTCTCGGAAGATGACAAGGGGTAACGAAAAGTACTGGATGAAGCGGGAGGTTACTACTTTGTACAGCTATTACCGTACAGGGCAGACTGTCAGGGCGGCCCGGGCCGGTCACGGTCCGGTCACCTCAAATAAGGAGGCTCAGCTCGAACGTCGTTGCTTCCCACTTCCATGTCGGACTCGAACGTTAACCCCAGGACACAAAGCCCTCGCGGAAGACGTACAATCCGTGTCTGACTGACATGGTGAACAATGCTCCGATAATACTTTTCCTCGCAGAGCAGTTCACCTCAGCGCCTCCGTCGTCGAAGCCTGTCCCACGACATCGACTCGGCTCCGAGCTCTGTCTCCCCGCGCGACTCCCATCTACAGGTTCGTACGATTGCTTGTTAGCCCACATCATCGCCAACGTTTCTCAAGCTTTCTTGCAGCGTGAAGCCAGCCAGGCTGCTCCCCAAGCTATTATCCGGCAATTGCGCCGCAGTCCTACCCCACCCTCTAGTCCTCCACCCCAGCTGGCGTCTGATGAGCCTGAGGATATCTCAACACGTGAAAGACGGAATAGTGTCTCGCCGAGTGCCTCTCCGACATCGCCAACCACACCATCAAGCTGGAGCTTCAGCATACCAAGGTTTAGTTCCACCAAGACATGGAAGGAGCCCCAGGTATGAAGGTTTCATATTTAATGGACCTGAGATTCCTCACTAGTGACTTTGACAGCCCTTCGAAATCTTCAGTGCCATTGAGCGTAAAGATATACTGTTTCTTATGGAAGTTCGAGATAGAGCATTTCCGGTCAGTTCCCGTCGCCTGTGGAATAAGTGAGTTCTTACAATGGGTAGCTTCTTCTGCGCAAAACTGGCGACGCCACTCCCCTTCTTCACGCCATGCGGATCGGTCAATCTCACAGAGATGTAGCAATAGTCCTTCTTGGTGCCTTCTCGCGCTGGATAAACCACCTTGACGATAACGAAGTACAGCTACCGAAGACTAGGGTTATTTTAAAAGCCCTGAGTATGAGGGATAATCCTTGCCATCTTGTTTACTCACTTGTGGTTAGGAACGAACCTCAAACTTGCGATTGATTATGGCCTGCACAAATCACAGAGCGACCTGATAGCCTCCTTTTTACAGACTTTAGTCATGAGTGAAGGTGATAAGTGGGTACGAGCCCAGGTGTCAACTGTTTCACTTGCGTTGCGGTCGGGCACAGCTGGCAAACCCGTCGATACAGCTTCCGCCGCGGTGCGAAAGTTTGCGACCAAGGAACTAAGCAAGGCCGATGCAATAGCCTCGCTTGAGGATTAGTGAGTGGAAGCTCGTCCCTGCCAGCATTTGGCCTTAAGAGCATTTCATCAGCGTGGCAAATGCTACCGCCGATCTTCTGCTACTCAGCGCCTGGTCAATGGTGCTAGAAACTATCGAGGGCGAACAGATACCAGTGAGTATCATAGCGGAAATCTTTGCCGCGCAACATTTACATTGTCCAGTTTTATTACTTCGCACGGGATGATAGGCTTTTCAGGGCTTTTGCTGACCGCATTGATACTCATCGAAATGCAATTCATCGCCATCTGACTCGTCGTTTGAAGTGGCAATTGCGTGTATTACGCCAGGTTCTTGAAGGCCGTCATACTACCTATTCTGTTTGTATAAATTCCTTTCTTTTGCGCTAATATGCTGACAACATAACAGGCTAAGATCGAGCTTCTCGTGGGCGAGCTTGATCAAGGAGAGGGTGTTTGATTAACGTTGCAACGGTGCTATGTCAACTTGTATTGGATTCGCCTCGCAAGTTGCAACATTGGCACAGGTATATTTAAGATCTGGTGCCGGGTCCTGATCAATGTCCGCTGAGTAGAAACATGCTCGTATAAGGTGCCTTCCGGACTCAAGGTCATATCCAACTGGGCGTATCGTCGAGCAAAGAATAATATCCCTGCCACAAGTCTCTTTTTGCATCACTTTCATTGTTGAGACTTATGCTCCATGTCGTGTGAGCCTTTGACCTCCCACTCCACCATATGGCTGCACATATCAATGGCATACATTGCACCCAGTGTAGTCAAAGTCTTTATTGATGTCTACGTATCACTCGAACCAGTATATGCAAAATCCAAGTGTTATATGAAAATCAAACCAATAACTTCATACCTGTCCACCATGTCCAACCCCCTATGAGCACAAGGCTGAAGGATGCCAAAGACAGCCTAAGTTGGATGATCGTATACAACCAAATTGTGGCGAACTGGGGGCACTGGTGATACATTTGCATAAGCTGAAGCAATTCCTGATTTTAAAGGGGGTTATTTACCTGGGCTATAACCTTCAGCCAGGAACCACGGTTGACAAGCCATATCATGCGTGGACCAACGCCGAGGGAAAGTAAGAATAGTACAACCTGTATTATAGTATTGTTCTTGTGCCGAATTGCTGATTCGTTGTTGTAAATGCTCGTCTGAGGGTAAGGTTCAAGCCATTCAACTCACTGTAGAACATGAAAAGCGCCATGACTTGTGATGTTGAGTGAGTTCGGTAACGCTGCTTTGATTTATAAAACTTACCCGGAAATGTATTTACGAGTCTTTCTGCGATTTCACGGAAAGACGGGTCTTTTGCGTACTGGCGATGGACCAAACTTGTGAGGTGCACGTCGTTTGTTAATACAAGTGTGGTCACTGGTTATGCATCATCGTACTCACATGTCCATCATGACGAGGAAGAAAGTGTGCGGCATTATGATCATGAGCGCATTCAAGATTTCTTCTGCGAGTGAGGATGGACCATCAGGTTCCTCTGCACCAGTCGTCACAGGATGTGTGGGTACAGTGGCCGAGGAAATCGAGGGACTCTGGTCGGAATCGCTGAACCTTTCAAGCAAGCCGCTTTCTCGTACCAATCGCCATTTCTCCTCTTCGGGTATCTGTATGAGAGGTTTTTGTTCTGTATGTTGTTTGGGTTTGCTCTTCCGGTTCTTCGACATGAGCGGAACGGAGTAAAAGGTGAGGCGATACCGCAGTCGGATTGCTAATAACACTCTAGGCCAAACAAGTTTACTATAACAACCCTTCTGGTCCCAGCCATGACAGCACAAAACGACAAGGAGAAACTCCTCAGCATACTACATGCTCACGGCCAACAATTTCTGAGCGCGTTTGACATTCCCGCCACACCAAAACACGAGACGAACGACTCGGATGGTTCGGAGCCTGAGGAAGAATGGACAGGCTTCGGTTTGCCAGACAACAGGGGCACTTCCGAGCCAGCTTCAGATGACGAACGCGATGATGGTGTGTAACTAATCACTCAAGCTTCCATCGAATTGAGAATTCCACAGGCTTTGAACAGGAGGACGATGACTTCGTCGCAAGTACATCGCGCACCCCAGATGTCACGATATTCCTAGAATCAACACGGAAACGACCAGAAGCCAGTCATTCGACCAAGGAACTCAGGAAATCATTTATGGTACACCGGTTTTGGTGTTACGAATGCCTTTTTTTCACCATTTTTTGTCGTTTTTCTAGTCGTCCAAAGTGTCCAACGTCACGTTATCTTCCATGCAATCCGTATCCAAAGAAAAGATACCCGATGGAGAGTCGGACGACGAACGGTACGCTTCCCCCGTTACCTCGTTCATATAAGGTGCACCGAAAAGTTCTGATTTACTGGCAAGCACGAATACCCAAAACGACGCGCTCCTCCATCGTTTGGTGCACACTAAACTACTCTCAGGATCCCTTCACCCGGAACTCGATCTTAATCATGCTCAGAGGGGGAAGGCATTGGCAGGCCGTGTCTTAGAGTTGGCGGGAGAGGCTAAACTCGGCAAGGGTGAAGGCATGTTTCGTCAGGACCAGCGCAATAAAGCGGCAAAGCGCATACGGGATGGCTTGATTCGAAAACAAAAGGAGCAAGAGCAAAGAGCCCTTGAGGAGGTACTGATTGCAATGTTACCCTCAATGTTTTGTTGATCTTGTCGCAGGCTAAAAATTTGGGCAATTATCATCCGACCCTCAAGCGACTTTATGACTCAAACCCATCTTCCACACCGAAAAAGAAGCGAGCCCGAGGTCTGGGAATGGGCATCGGGAAATTTGTTGGAGGAACCCTCAAGCTCAGTCGAGACGAAATTGCATCAGTGACAGGGTCAGGGAAACGGTTACGGGATGATGGTCGTCGGGGAATGCGCCGACGGCTACGTTAGAAAAAAGCATCGACACTGGCAAAGTTAACAGCGGCCCAGCCCCCCAACAGCCCGCGCACGCCTTGTTTCGACAATTGAGTTGCATTATAGTACACCGCATTCTCAAGACAGCATGATAATATACAATCACAGACACTCTCATATAAATATATATCGGTGCCCTCAGATGTGAAGTTCCTGTAACCCGCCACTAATGTCAGCTTCATCTTCTGGATGCCGTATAGAGGTATGTGAGGCTGCGTAATCCCTCTCCGACCGTCTGTCGTCAGAAATGAGGCTTCCCGTGTCTTTAGTTCATACAACAGAGAAGTGAAGGACCATGGAGCTTACTTGGAGTACTGCTGAGGCGGTCTCTCTAGAGACATTTGACCTGTCCTATGCGATGCTCGAGAGGGCACTCTGCTTGGGGCGTATATCTCCGCCCTCCCGTGGACCTGGTAGTCTCCGTGCTCTCTGGATCCACCATGTTCTCTGTAACCTCCGTGATCTCTGTGTGTGCTGAGATCCCTATAGCCTCTATGATCTCTGTATTCGCCATAGTGTGGGTGGTCAGTGTAACCTCGGTACCGGTGATCTCGGTGATCACGCCAGTCTCTTTCTCTACTGTGGTTCGGGTGGTCAGTGTAACCTCGGTACCGGTGATCTGGATGATCATGCCAGTCTCTTTCTCTCCCATCGCGATTCTCCCTACGATCCGGGTGATAATCGTAACCCCGCCTATGCGAGGGGTAGCTGTGGGATGAGTAACTCCTGTCACGTCTGAGGGCACTCTCAGAAACAAATCAGACAGCGTAAAGATATTTTACCTGGGCTGGTTGGCAGAGGGGTAAGTATCAACTCGAACGATCTGGGGTTCACCATGCCCTCGATGAGACCCTCTGTCGTGACCATCATATCTGCCCACAGAGTTGAGAACGAGATGATGCGTGAAACGACTCGCTCACCTATATAGTTCTCTCCCGTGCTCATCCTGGACCACAAATGGGCCTGGACGTGGTGGCCGCGACCTTCCGCTGAAGTCCCCGACCCTGAAAAAGAACCGTTATATTACAGCGGGTTGGCAGAATGTAAGCATTACCTAGTTATTTCGTTTCCGTGTTCATCTTGAAGTATTACATTCATTCCACCTGGGATGATGTAGTATATGGGGCCTTCTTTCTCGTAACCACTGGCGCGACCGTGTCGATCAAGATAGATTTCTGGATTATGATTATGGTGTGAATGGACCTGAAAAAACCTCAGCTTTCAACCTTATGGGAACAGGCAGTGACGAACGTCGTGCACTACCTCATAAGGGTGGCTACCGTAGATATCCGTTGGTGATCTTGAGCCTGATACGTAACCTACAGTGTAGTTACGTGGGAGTGGTGGGATCTAGGGGTTGCTCGGAGTCATTTACATCGAATGGTAATGCTAGTTCTGCACGCACCACTCTGTCACTCGGATGCATCGGGGGTGGAGTACGCAAGGCTTCGATAGTGTGATCACTCCCAGACGCAGACGACCTGCTTGGGGAATGGCTCATGACTATGGGTTCACCGGGATTAACCCGCTCCCCGTGACCACTATGGTACGAGGCAGCGCGCTGTAGTTGTGGGGGGCGATCCAATATTCTTGGAACGTCGTGCATCCTTTCCGCATGTTCGCGATGTTCGCGTTCCGATAATGTCTCCCCAACAGGACTTTCGACTGCTGCTCCGAGAGGAGGCAAAACTGAGGCTATCTTGGGAGGCCGTGCATTGAGGACACCCCCCATCACTGCGTCGGGACTGTCGACTCGAATATAACCTTCATTATATTCATCTGCGTCGGTCGGCGTACGTGACGGCAACGGGGTGAAAAGCTAGTCATACAGGCTTGAGAAGCAAGCTCAGGGATGTCGTAGATCAACGCGGCTGCTTACAGGTTCTCTTCTCTGCAGCTGGTGGGTCAAAAAAGAGTCTGTACCTGATGCTGAACACGACTTGCCTTTATACTTGATCTTCTCAAGACTCGCGGCTGTGATCGATCTGTAGGCTCTGGTTGGAAGTCTGTCGCTGGAGGATAACCCTGGGGAAAATCAGAGTATATTGTGGGATCACCACGATGAGTGCGATTGCGAGAACCAGTGAATGCCTTGAACATGTTGAAGGGCATCCTCAAGGTGCAGGTGGAGGTTGATGCGTGCTAGCAGGTGCTTGGTTTAAGGATTTATGGCAGGCAAGCACGAGGCCGCCGTATGGGTGGCTGTGAAGGACGCACTTGATAGCTTGATCAGCCATCTTTGTGTCCCCTGGGGAGTAATGAACGCGACACGAGGCATCGACACGGTCATACTCTAACTAACAATCGCGAACGAATAGATTTCCATTGCCCCCCGTTGCCATATAGTCTCAATATTTGTACCAGGAAAACCCTCAGTCCACCACGTCGACCTAGTCCAAGTTGATGTTGGATGCCGAATCCTTATAATAGATATTAAAAGATACCGAGCGCACTATTGACTCCATACCCACCCAGCCGCATCACGCGCAGCATCCCGCTAGGAGATCAGGCCGCTTAAAGTGCCACTTTGATGCTGGAGTTGCTTCACCTGTCCGAGGGCATGAGCGACTTTGCCAATCGCCTCAGCAGTCGCTGCTACACTAGGCGGATCCAAGAGACTTGGACTAGTGCATGTCATAACAAGTCTCTCGGACAGTGCGCCGAGCGCCAACTCCAGCGCCTGAACAGATGCATCAAGAGGTACGGTAGCTGTCGGCATAGCAGCGACCTGTCACCGTGATAAATATTTGGCTTTGAAAGGATCGTATCAATACTTACCAGCTGCGTACTTGGCAGTTCAGAACTCGACCGACAGTGAAGATCCATGGTCAACTGGTTGCAGTGTCAAAGAATTTTCCTGTGACTACATCGAAATTACCTTAGGGGTCTCAAGAGGAGGATCGAGAGTGGGAAGCTGAAATGGCTGTGGGCTGTTACGGGAGATGGCTTTTCCTTTGTCAGACGGTCCTGTCTGCTGTGAGCCCCCAGTTGGCCCATGTTCAGGCGCCGATACGGCGACAAGACGCTGCCATCCTTCCGAGTCCTCGGTGATGTATATGGTCCCACATATGACACATTCCTAGTCAGAGGACATTATACAGAATGACCAAGCCACGCGAGATAACCACAGACCTTGCTCGGATCCTTGTCGATGCCTGTCTTTGGTGGTCTGACAAGCGGAACTCCATAACATCGGGTATTAGGACACTCCTCTGCTAGCATTGCCCACCCTTTTAGTAAACGCTTCCCAATTTCAGTCGACGCTTGGTCTGATTGCTGGCGACGTCGAATCACGTCCTCGGTTTCGACTGGAGGAGCAAAGGTAGGCGAGCTCAAAGTGCTGGAGATATCCGTAGGCGGGGTTGATGGCCGTGAACCATGTGACATAGAGGAAACAGTTGAGGATGATTGAGACTCCGTTCCTCCACACCATTGAGCTTTATCGGAGGAGGTAATACCTCTGGTAATGTGATAACAGACAACTTACTCACTGTTGGGAGACCCGTCGCAGTTTGCACAGTAGCGGACGGCAGGCTGTTGGCCTTCTGGCGATCTCAATAGTGGCACTCCTTTGCAAGAGGGCGCAGGACAAGGGCAGTCTGTGAGCACCTGGGATAACATTACTATAAGCAGGGATCCTCTGAAGGGCAACGGTCATACCCATCCTCTCAGCATGTACTCTCCGAGTTTGTTGGAGACATCGACGATGTTACTCATAATGCTGATGGTTTGTGAGCAAGCTTGGTGCGAATGATTCTGCGCAGTGTTATTGAACACGTGACGTTCGTCAGTATAGCAGGAGTACTGCCACGTCTGTACTCGCACTCCCTTTCAACGCGTCATGAAATGGCCAAAACACTGGCCAGTCTCACTCGCAGTTTATTTTCTCGCAGTTCTTGACAAGCCCATCTTTGCTCAAGCATCCACCGCTAGAGTAACTCTATGGACAAGCCAGCGGAAGCAGACGTTCCGGTACGTCTTTGACTTCGTTCGGAGACTCGTGTGTAACACCGTGTAGAGATGCCACCCGCGATTTATGGTATCATGGTTTTGATAACTACATGTCGAGAGGCGCGTTTTTGGTGATTGCCCGTCCATGACCTTGCCTAAAGATTTTACAGCTTTCCCACTGGATGAGGTGAGTTGGTTTCAACAACGCATCAACTACACGATATTGACCGACGCAAGCTCTCACCACTTTCCTGCACAGGGAGAGGTCCGGACTGGGAGAACCCGTATGGCTTTCTCATCATGTAGAGAACGACGCTAACAACAAACCAGAGCGAACATAGCAATCAACGATGTTTCAGGAAATTTCTCCCTAACACTCGTTGACGTATTGGATACACTGGTTGTACTCGATGATCCACCTGGTTTCCAAGACGCGGTCAAAAATGTCATCGATTGGGTTTCTTTCGATGTGAACACAAAACCGCAAGTATTTGAAACTACAATTCGTGTTCTCGGTGGTCTTCTGTCCGGACATATTTTTGCTAGCGAGCCAGAACAGCCATTTTATCTTCCATGGTACCGAGGGCAACTTTTGAACATGGCTCACGATCTCGGCGAGCGACTGCTGCCTGCTTTCGCGACGCCAACTGGGCTTCCGTATGCTAGAGTAAGTGTCATTTACATAAGTCAAGTCCTGAAACTTACATCTCCCCAGCTTAATCTGCGGCACGGTGTTCAAAGAGGGGAGTCTTTAGATACTTGTTAGTCATTTCTATGTTTCCGCGGCCACATCTCATTCGATTCTAGGTACCGCTGGAGCAGGTTCTTTGATACTAGAGTTTGCTACTCTGAGTAGACTTACTGGCGATGAGCGTTTCGAGAGAGTAGCTTACAAAGCATATTTTGCGCTATGGAACCGCAAGTCAGATCTTGGTTTGGTGGGCAACACCATCAACATTTGGACCGGGGTTAGTACTACCTCCTTTCCCTTTTTTTCTTCCGTTGTCAGTACTCATCTCCGGTCTAGTTATGGACACTTCCAGAGGTCACGGGAATCGGTGCTGGTGTAGACTCTTTCTATGAATACGCCCTGAAATGGTACATTTTAAGTGGTGTGTTATCCGCAACATTCCTTACATTGATTTCTCTCCTTACTATCACGTCATAGGGGAAGTTGAATTTTTGGATGTCTGGCAAGAAGGGTACGCAGCGGTCATGCGACACGTCCGCTCTCTTGATGGTCACTGGGTAAGGCTATGGTCACCCTTCTTCCCGCTACCCACCGATGACTGGTTTCAGTACCGTACTGTCAACCCACATACCGGAGACCAGGTATATTCAACAATAGATTCGCTCTCCGCCTTCTGGCCAGGTTTGCAAGTTCTCAGTGGTGATGTTTCTAACGCCATCAAATCTCATCTGACTTGTGAGTACTTGCATGGCGTCGCATTCGGTCGTAGTCTAACCCTTGCATAGACTGGAACATATGGAGACGGCATTCAGGATTGCCTGAGGTGTGGGATGCACATGCTATGCAGGCAACATCCTTTCAATATCCCCTTCGCCCCGAATTCATTGAATCTACCTGGTATCTTTACAGGGTAAGTAGTGTGGTAACGATCTAACGCGCTTTTGCTGATGGATTAATTAGGCCACCGGAGACACCTACTACCTTGATGTTGGAGAGCGCATTTTGAAAGATATCATTGTTAGAACGAAGGTAGACTGTGGACTTACCGGGATCAAAGACTTACGCACCAACGCGAGGGACGACAGGATGGAGTCATTCGCGCTTTCAGAAACCTTGAAGGTATTTTTTCCCTCTCTTATCATGACATCGGGGATGGATCTGATCGTGCGTCGTAGTATCTGTACCTTCTTTTCGACGAAGAGAATCGTCTAAACAGTGACGATTCCAATTATGTGTTGAGCACGGAGGGTCATATTCTTTCCCTTCCAAAGCATGCTCTCAAGCCTATGTCACCTGCGCGTCGAAGGCTTCGTAGAGAGGAAAGTCTTCAGTGCCCTGCATATCATCCTTTCCAAGGGTTTGTCTCAGATGTTGTCGTGGAAGGTCTTGTGCGTGGAGTGGGCTCACGCCCAGACGTTGATTATGCAAGAGAGCTGATCGGACTGAGACCTCAGTCATTGGACGAAAACCATTGGTCCCCCGATGGCTGGTGTTCCTTGCCTCAAGTAGATCCATTTGTGAGACCACCTTGTTTGGCCACTTGACACTTGACTCTTAAGCTGTGACAGGCGTATGACTTTATCATGTCTCCGGGGGGTCGCATAGTCACTGAGGACCCAAATCCAGGAAATCAGAAGTTACAACTAGTGGCGGATGGATTTTTACTCCAGAACATCACTGGAATACGAGCTCACATCGTCAGTCGCCTCGATGGAAAGGGATATGATATCACCAAACGTGAGTGGATTTGTCTGCGTTGTCAAGCTTGGTGCTTAGTTCCCTCCAATAGTCGGCCCACACTCTGTTCGAACTGGCCAGTTAGTCTATATCAACGATACAGCACTGCTCTTATCAGAAGATGAATTTAAAATCCCGCACATCCCTGACGTCCGTCTGCGGATATTTCTCGACACCATGGATCCCATGCTTCCAGCTCGTCCTGGGATGCTAGAATTGAATGCAGAATTTCACGTGACCGCCAACACTGCTACATTTGGTGCAGACGTAACTACGGCAGGGAGTCCAAAACCACTGGTATTTGGGCGCGCTGAGGGGGTTCGGATTCGAAGAGATAACACGAACTTACTTGGATGCCAGCCCTTTGATCAAGACTTTGCAGGTGATACTGTGTTCTTGTGGAGGGGTGATTGCACTTTCCTAGAAAAGCTCGTCTATGCTCGGGATGCAGGTGCCTCGGGGGTCATTGTTGTCAACACCGACGATGCACCCATTAACCCTTCGGCCACCTCAGATGAGATAGCAGCAGCGGGCGAGCTCGACAACGTTGCACTCGTACTGTTACCACATAGGGCAGGGAAGAATATTGCTGCTATGTTGGATGCTTCTGGTTTCTTTGGATATGGGAATGTTCTATTTTCCATTGACCCGGAAGGATGGTCTGGTCAGCCAAAGGCTGGGGGAGATAAATTTGATGATCAGGGAGGCCATATACAACGTGTACTATACATTAACGGGCATCCCTTGCTGAACACCCGGTTGTTGGTATAATACTATTCTGTTAGACCTGTGATACCACAATTTCCGACCCGCACAGTGGGGAGGGTTCTGTCGAGCGTAAACTTATTGTAACATCATCACATAGTAATAATAGAGAGGGTGTATGGTGTACCTAGGCTTTACTCCATCTATCGTCGTCTTCACCCTTGATGATTCCTAGCGTATCATCCACTTTTCCACAAGTCCGTTAATCAATGTAGGTTGTATATATACTCGTATTTTAGCTACTCTTTTAGATTTGTGAACAAGCCTGAGTATTACAATACTGAGCACCTTTGCATTCTTGAAAATGCGCCTCGGATACTTCGTTGGTCGTGTTCAAGTGAGCCTGTGGATTCCTGTCAGACATTAACCTGCACAGTGCATTTGCACAGGAATGTTTTTATGGATAGCATTGCTGTTCACGACCTGCTCCCCAAGTGGTGTAGTTCAGGCAAACAAATGACGCGCCGTCACGGTTACCGTTTTAGGACGAGAGCCATACCGGCACTAAACACGCTGAGCCGTTTCCTCATTTCGCGTTTCGACGACCTCGATTTTAGATCGAAGGTGAAACAACTACGCCTGTTTCTCCTCTAATTCTTTAATGGTAGTAGATCTACTGAATTTCATATTCTAACATGGCGCCGCTCCGCTCCGCGTGTCACGTGCCATGGATGATGACAGAAACACGCTAGGAGATTCAGATGATTTGGTCGATGACTATCATATTATGATCTGACACTTCGTGTAGCAGCATTACCGACGAGCCGTTCTTCCTTGACGGTGCTGCCTGATTTTTGGGAACATATTGTCCCGCTGTTGCCCCTGCTCTTCGGGATTTTCCTGTCCGTCCGCTCCGAGATCGATTGCAAGATGACTGCACCGCCACGTCTTCCGATCATCTTTCGCGCACTATCTTTCAATGCATCCGGGGGTTGCCATACGTACTGTTTCCATGAGTCGGGGACTGGCATGCTAACGCCACTACAATACCGGTCGGATGACCAACGTTCACGATTTACTTTCACTGCAGCCAACAGGCAAATATATACCATTCACAAAGAATCAATTTAAATATTGCAAGAGAAATCTAACAATAAGGATAGGGTTTCGGCGCGCCAACCGCGGCCTATTCCTGAATGATCGAATAAACAGGATCCTCAAGGGTCCAGTTCTTTCGCAATGCAGATACTTCCACAATGAACAAGTACTCCAAGATATTCCCGCCATGCATGCGGACAAGCGCACCTGCCGCACTGGCAGAGCCGCCTAGGAAAGGGTGCGAGACTGAGTAACGATATCGACGTGGAGGCTGTAAATGCACACACCAGTGGCGATGAGATCATCAACGATGACGACATTCTGTCCGTGCCGGATGGCTCCGTCCTGCATCTCGAATGTGTCCTAACGCGGAGAACCGATCAAGGGTGATACGGCAGAGAGACATCCAACGCACAGTGCCATACTCCTTCTCATACGAAGTTTGCTTGCACGGTCCCGGAAGCTTTCCCTTTTTCCTCACTGGCACAAAGGCCGCGCCCAATCGCAGAGCGATAAGTGGGCCGATAAGAAACCCTCTCGCGTCCAAGCCAACAACGACGTCCACCTTCTTGCGCACTGATTTTGGTATCGTATGGGAGGTGATGTGATAGACAAAGTGGGTGATCAGCGTCTCGAATGCAACGGGATCGCGGAAAATGGGGAAGATGTCAAGGAAAACGATGCCCTGTTGAATGGTTCTATGCCAACAACGCGAAAGAAAGGTACGGAGGACATACCGGCTTGGGGAAATCTGGGTATCTGGTTAGGATACTCCGCAAAAAATCAATGTCAGACATGGCGGACCCTGGATTTGGAAAGGTGGGGAGTTGGCCCTTGAGCGCGCAAATGCAGGGCAGAACGAAGAAGAGGAAAAGAAAGAAAGAAAGAAACTAGAAAACGTAATGTTGGATTATTTATAGTAGAGTGATATCACACTCGGAAATGCCGACTGCCCGGGTCAGCGAATCAGCGAAAACCTTGCTTGACAATGTTTGTATTTATTGAATGCCTATTAGCCACAACCCAGAAAAGGAATTTCCGTGGTGAGTTGTTCCCACGGCTATGAAGCAAGGTAATCTTGCCTGAGGGAGTAATCCAACTGGCGATGGCCGTGCTTCTTTGTCTGTACCTCATTAATCATTAATATTAATCAAAAGCCGTTCCACCAAATATATTTGGAGGGCTTGTCTATCGCACGTGTGTTATTTGGGTCATGGTGATAGTCATAGATCGACAATACCCTTGTTACAGGCATAAGTAAAGTGAGGTCATAGGCAGTACAAAGGTAGACAGCACGGCGAGAGGACGTTTTAGACAGACTCCAGAATCTCTGGCTCCTTGAACTCCTTCACTACCCGTGTACCGGTCTCCTGTTAAAAAACCGTCAGTGCAAGGGATCATCGATTGAGTTCAAGAAACACCAACGTCAGTCGACTCGCCGTGAAGCTCAAGTAATTTTGAAACATCAAATTTGGGCGCCTTGAGAATCTTGGCCTTGCGGATGTAGACGTTTTGTAGTGGGTAGATATTGCGGGTGTTCTTCTCGATCTCACGACCAATCGCCTCCGGAACAAACTTTTGCACCAACTCCTTCAAATCGCAGCTAGTTGCCTCCCTTGTCATGATCTCGAACATCTTCTTGCGAATCTCGCGGATTTGACTCGTTTGAGCGTAGGTTGTTTTGCGCACTTGGTTTGGACGGCGCTTTGTGAAGGCGATAGCAAAGAGGCGGAGGAGGTAGCCATCCGTTGTCTTGACATCGACGTGTGCCTCGATGAGTGTTTGCCATTTACGAACAAGGGAACGGAGCTTGTCCGAAGTAAAGTCCATGCCATGGAAGTTGGTGAGACAGTTCTTGCCCTGCACCTCATCGACCCGTAGCTTTATTTTTCGGAAGGACTGCTCCTCGTCCTTGTTGAGATCTGCAAGAGATACCTCGATGATACGGCCCTTTAACGAGTCGTTGGCATTCTCTGCAGAACAAGGTCAGAAGAGGAGGGGACCTAAAGCAAAGAGGGTGCATACTCAATCCCTGTGATCGGTTGACAAGGGTCTTTCCGATGTTCTTGACCTCGAAGGTAGAGGGTGCCTTGATGTCATACCATTCTGAAGAGATATGAGATGGTGTTTATATGATATTGAACATGGAGAGACATACCCTTGCGAGAGAAGGGGTCGACAACCTTTTTCTTGATACCTTTCTTACCCTTAGAGAGACGTTTGTTCTAGGGGAACGTGAGACGACGGGCAGCTGGGGGATGGGTGGACATACTTTTCCTACAGCCATGACGGGAGACGAAGAGCGCCGGTAGTTGGGCTGGCTGTGGTGTGTAGTCGACGCTGAGCTGCCGTCCGTGTGTGTACCCCAGCGGTGGCTTGAACC
>JBBPRX010000178.1:0-21714 GCA_038093195.1 Boletus fagicola
CGATGCGCTAGGGCTTGTTTGGGTATATAGGACAATGTACCCCACCAAGGATACAAATGCCCCGGCCATCACGTATGGTCCACGGAGTTTGTGGATGTCAGAATAGATCCCAACAAGAATGGTACATACACAGCCCGCAACGAAGGGAGGGACAGAAAGTAACTGGGCATTAGCAGCGGAGAAACCGAGCTCATTAATGATTGTAGGGGTGAAAAGAGCGATTGCATAAACGGGGACGAGTAAACTAGTAGCCGTACAAACGTCAGAGCGGCTGCCTGGTGCAAGATAGTGCGATTTACATACCCAATGTATATACCGATTTGAACGTAAGTTTTATAGTCCTTGAGGGCCTGTAGAACGAATTCGCGGTCGTAGTGCGTCGCAAGATTTTGTGAGTCAGTCTTCAACAACCCAATGATATTGCGTCTTTCAGTCTCAGTCAAGAACGACGCCGTCTCTGGATACTAAACACGGGGCGTTCAACATCTATACGGGACCAGGTGGATGTTGGTGCGCACATCATGCATGAAGAAGAATGCTCCGAAAGCTACGACCATCGTAACTGTAGAAACACAAGTTCGATCACTCTCACCTCGCGTTGAACTGGAGACTCACCAAGTCCTTCCAGGCAAAACTAACCACCTTAAGTGAGTACATTGCGCCACATGTTTTTGAAGATTGCTTACAATCCACTGCCAGCCATGAAGGTCACCGATCCTGCCAGAGATAAATAAGCTCGGCAGCAGAAAACATTATTTTCAAAAAACATCACATACCCATCCATTTTTTCGATGGCATAGCTTTTAGCGCGTGAGTCACATGTTGCACGGAGTGAGAATGAATGCTCACGCAAGAATGCCACCAAAAGCACCCGCGACGGTAGCAGCAGAGAAGAATATGGCAATGCGCATTGCTCGATCTGCACGAGGGTACCACAATGAAATGTAATAAGTTATGCCCGGGAACAGTCCGGCTTCTGTGAGACCGAGGAAAACTCGGGCGCTACATGAAGATACCAACGTCAGCGAGTGGGGTGCAAGTTTGTCGAACACGTACGCAAGAAGCCCATGATAGGTATTCACAAGGGACATGAGCGTCATGACCAGACCCCATGCGACCATAATTGTGGGTACTACATTGGCAAATCTGGTCAGATAGGAAAAGCTACGTGAGAAGGATGATCGTCGTACTCCATCTGGAAGGTCGAAAGAGCTTAAGGATGATATTTCTGCGCAAATGTTATTTTACAGGATTGAAATATTCTGCTCCGACTTACGACGGGACTTCCGCGAGACTGTATAGAACCTGAGGTATCGTTGGTCATGGTTCAATTATGCAAGGAGATAAATCCGCACGAAGAAGACAGCAGCAGCAGTATTATACCTGAGTCCGACGAGGTCCAGGTCAGTGGACATACCCGCGACTTTAGCATTGCCTGAGAGATGGCATAAAGCCTGTGACCCGACATAAAGATGTATGATGATACTTACCGACATTGGAGCGATCTCTGGAGAGCAAAAGCATCAGTCAGACTTCAGGTTGGCCAGACGTTCATGGTAACTCACAGGAACGAAAGAAGGTATAGCAAAGAAACCAGAGGTAAGAGATGCTGGTCTATTTTCCGCAGTAGCCTAGCGCGCTCTGCGGGGCTGAGTTCCACGACATCTTTAGCACCATCGACGACGGCGAAATCCTTTTCATGATTGGCAGAGCCCGTATCTACACTTGCCCTGGTTGAGGGTGACATATCCGTCAGCGACGTTGAAAATGCAAAGGAGTGTAAGGAAAAGCCGCGCGGCGTTTGTTAGCTGCTGCCCTGACTTACTATTATACCCTAGGTTGCATGGTAGATTATAACGTTACACATATTTGATTGTGTAATTAGTTTAACTATCAGTATCGGGGGATCCGGATAACATATGTATACATACTTGGTAGCTCACATGACGGTCGAGACTGCTCAGATCAGCACAGCATAACAGGTGGCGCAATTGACACCGAAGTTCCCGCTTCAAATGTTATAGATTCTAGACTCGATTACTCGGCGAGTAGTAACCACTGACAACTTAGTGACAAGACAAGTGCACATGCAAACCCTTATTGACCTCGACTGCCGGTACCTACGATGCAGATGAAACCCTAGATACGGCTGACAGTCCTACTATAAAAACCCTACCTTCAAATTCTCTCAATCGACCCTTGATGTTGTCGTTTACTACTTGTGTGGTAAGACTCATCAAGTACCAATAATTCCCCAATTACCTGTACATGATCAAAGTGCCAATCAGAACTCGTCAAAAATGTTACCTGAAAATACCCAAACGTAGCGGCAGCTCATATGATTGAACTTTTATCGATACCAACCGCGACCAACGGTTGAACTCGTGGTCGACGAAAGGTACTGGATATAGCACAGTAACATCCGATTGACCTGTAACTGAGCCCCCATCTGGAGCGCATATGCATGCATGATCAAAGGTGAATTTCCACGATTCTATCCTTCGGAGTTCACATAGTATTTCATAAATCACCAACGCGATAATATCATTCATGTCCTTTGCAGCACATAATCAACCTTAGGGGATTCATCATCGATTTTCAGTCAGCTGACAACAAACCAAAATTATTTCCAGAGTCGAAGCCATCGCGCAGCTTTGTTTTCTGATTGGTATGAAATGGGCAGGAAAAGTCAGGTAACTGGGTAAATGTCATCTTACGGAGCATTCACTGAATGGAATCAGATATCGTCAGGAGCACCAAACATTCCACCTTTGGTCTTCACATTCTTCTTGCCTCCTCGTTTACTCCCAGCACCGCGAGTGCTTCCTCCTCGCGCGCGAGGTGCTTTCCCCCCCCTTGTTGAAGACGATTTAGGACGCTTGGACGGTGCACCGTTATCTGGACAATCTTCATCCAACAATTAACTCGTATATCCCAAAGGAATAGAAGTATCAATTACCTGAGGTCCAATGCCCTGTCTGACCGCATTTAAAGCACTCATCACCTGGGGAAGCGCCACCCCTGCGCATGCTGGTTCCTGCGGTTCTAGAGGCTGTACGCATGGCTACCCCACCAGGACAAGCTGTTCAAGAATTTGGGGTTGTTCGCTTTAGGGAATTGTTGCAGGCCCTGAAGGGGATCAGATACATTACCGTTACTAAAGTGGCCATTTTCTCCGCACTTGAAACACGCCGATGACGTGTTATCGGGTCTTGATGCACCATGGCTCGTGGACCTGTTCGGTACCCCATCGTTTGGGCATGCTGAGGTTAAAGCGGCCAATTTATTGCTCAGTAGTACCTCGTGGATCTCCAAGCAAGATAGCTTACCAGAAGCCCAATGCCCCTCTTGGTCGCACTGCCAAATAGTAACTCGTCAGTCAACGAAATCCAGTCCTGATTATTACCCGCCTTGAAGCACTTCCCATTGGAAGGTGGGTCGTTGTGGCTAGCTGTTCGCGTCGACATCAACATCGGAGGTCCCGATCCAGGTGGCTTGGTGGCCTCATCATCCCACTCAAAGAAACCACATCCTTCATCCTTGCCTTTTGCACACCCCCAAAAAAGACGCCCTTTGTTGACCCCCTCCTTTGTAACCGTACGTTGAACGGCGTCCTCCTTACACCTACATTGACGGGCTGGTTCCACGGTTTGATCCTCGTTACATCCAATTTTCATTTTGGGGTTTCGAAACGGAAATGGATACCACTTACTGAGCGGCTAGCACCAATGGCGCGCTTTGCAGGTATGAGTGGCGTAGGTCCTGTGCCGCCCTGACCTTCATTATCGTGTTCGCCCTCGATCCACTTGAAGAATCCACAAACGTCTTGAACACATGCATAGAATTGCTTTCCTTCACGAGCTGATTTTTGCGTTACTCGTTTCTTGTTTGCAGGTATTCCACAATCACATTTGGGCATTTGGCTTGACGAAGGGTGGTTCGAAGGACCGGCCCGGGGCGCTGTTTCCCGTAAAGAACTCCGGGGTCTCGGTTGTGGTGGGTCGATGTCTTGGGAAACTAGGGTCGGTGACCTCCGGCAGCGATCACTAGTATGACTTACCGTCAACATTACTGGGCGGAGGAGGTGGCCTCCGTGGTGCGCGAGAAGCTGCACCGCGGCCGCGACCGCGACCACCCGTGGGAGGCGCACCATTACCATCATCACCGTCTCCTCGGTCATTCCCTCGTCCTCTGCCTCGCGGAGCGCCACCACCGCCCCCTCTACCGGGGCCGTCATTTCCTTCGTCGTTTCCTGCGTTGCGTGCTCCATCTCTTTCAATGTATCGTCGCACACTCTGGAGTACAGTCGCGTCATTCAGGAGGAACAACAAAGCGAATAGACTCACCTCAATAACTTTGTCGAACTCCCTCTTGGCCATGACATACATGTCTTTATATTGCTCAATGCTTTGCATGAGGACCTCATTCTTTGTTTTGGCGCCTTCGCACACCTGAACCATGCTTCGCTCGGTCTGTCAAAAAATTTGTCAGAAATGGGGACATTCGCTGCTGCCAAGTCACCACAGAATATTGTGGACCGGAAGAGAGAAAACGATAACAGTATGCATACCTCACGCCTCAGCTGCGGCTTTGACAAACTTCTGTCGAATCCAATCTGGTTGTAGCCTTCGACCAGGCCAATACCAAGCGTTGAAGGAAGTAGATGTTTCGTTGCACCGTCCATCCGCTCAATCACGTATTCTCGGTCAATGATGGTTTGAATGTGTTGTGCAATTGTTGCATCCGTCCCTACGTCGTCAGGGACGATGTTCAGGAATGTTATTGATCGGGTCTAAGGGACTCACCAATCCCATTCTTGTCCATAAGTGTGACAAGATCAGCTTCAGTCAACAAGGTAGGCGAGGTCGTCTGTCCTTCTTTGATCTCGCAAGATGTGGGTTCAAATTCCTCGCCCTCCCTGAAGTCCGGGATCTCTTTGCCTGTCCATTTGTCATAGGGGTATACGTCCAGATAGTTCCTAGCTAAAATGATCAAACCTACGATGTCAATAGTGGTGAGCGCTTTCACCCCTTGGGAATCAGCAAAGAAACAAACCAGTCACGTAAAACTCTTCCCCACCGTATACCACATCGACTGTCGTTTCTGAACCTTCGGCGTCTTTCGAGCAGCTCGCAAGGAATCTCCGCGTAACGAAATCGTATACTTTCTTTTCATCTCCACCAAGATTCGCTTTATGAGCTGTGGGATGGATTGGAGGATGAGCTTTATCGTTATTTTTGCCTCGGCGAGGTGGAGTAAAGCCACCCTGTTGAAGACTATGTCATCGTGAACATAAGGTGAGCATCGAAACAAGTGGGTGTATAAAGAAAATCTTGGGTAATTGATCAGACGCACCTTGTTGCGAATCCACCCCAGGAAGGATCTACAGTCTGTTTCCCTATAAGGGTCATGAAGTCAAATTGGGGGTCATATTGGTCCGTTTCTGTACGAGGATACGAAAGAAAACCCTGTTGATAGAGCTTTTCGGCGATCTGGCACTGTTCTTGAGCGATACCAAGCGTCCAAGTTGACAGCTCGACATACATCCAAAACTTTCTTTGGTGCTAGCTTGAGGAGCCGTGATCCTGCTTTTTGAAGCTCGACGGTTGTCAGCGGTAGTGGTTTCCTGTAGGATGAATAGGTGTAACTGAAGGCGGAAGTGGAAGACACACCATTTTTTCGTGTTCTTTTGCGTGACTTTCGTGACTCGAGCACGTGGATTCTCCATGATATCTTCGTATATTTCATTCACGACGTCTACTTCAAAAAGGTATCCACGCCTCCATGTGAAATCGACTTTCTTATCTTCCCCGTTGATTTGGCGGTTTAGAGAGAGAAGAATGTACCAGAAATCTTCAGGGGTGAATGCTTTCACTTGGTTGTATCTCTGCACCACGAAACCTAGTGTCGGGAATTGGCAGGGGCCTGGGTATGATCTGTATATAAGATTATCACCGGACACATTCTAAATAGTTTGATACCGTAAGAGACAACCTCGCGCTTCTCGCGAAACTGGGGAAGTCGATTCTGAAGGGCCAAAGTTTGCATACGAGTGAACGCTGCACCAATACGCAGATCTAGCAAGATACGCGCTTCAACAGCGTCAGCTTGTGCTAGGTCGAGATCCACCGGTTGCTGAGCCGCACGGTGAATTTGCCTGCAAGATGTTTAGTAACCTGGCTCAACATAGCATGGATAAATTAAGACGAACTGGGGTATGATGGCGCTAAATCTGGCTCGCCTGACCAGAATATTAGGTTTTGCCTTCCGACATACGGTCACAATCTCCCATCCGATGTTTTCACCCTCTCTATCACAATCCGTCCAAATCATCAAGGTGTGCGCACTGCGTGCTTCATTCATCAAGTTGCGTTCTATAGCCTTGCCCTCGGTTGGTACGATGGTGTGTATTGGGGCATCGAACAGGGAGATGGGATCACAGGAGTGCCATTGACGGTAAGCATCAGGAAAATCATGAGCGAGGAGGTGACCTGATACAGAGGTGACTGTGAAGTGAGAGTTTGTTTGGGGGTAATCAAAGTCGAAATTTTTGATGAAACGGTTCTGTGTTGCACGCTGGTGTGTAACAAGGCGTTTAAAGTGGGAGAGGTCGATAATTACTTTCTACTTACTGTTTCTACACGACCACCGGACAAAATCTGACTGATGGATCTTGCAATGGAAGGCTTCTCCGCGACACAAAGAACACGCATGAGGAAGGGTGTGTTGCTGATGAAGGTGATGCCGGACGACGGGAAAGCGACGACCAGCAGTGGCCAGTTGATGACCGTACGAGGTGAAAGGGGACGAGCAACTGCAGCAGCTTCACCGACGCGTCTTGATGAGTGTGTCACGTGACACGACGAATATCAAGGCCGGGCGTGTGTTTTGACTTGTTCAATCATGGATCCAGAAGATGCAAATACCCCGACTACGCGTTTACTGACACTCTTAAATGTTTCAGCGCTCAAGAGTAGAAAACGTCCGAGAGAAGATCCGTACCCACGAGAGAAGCTGAACAAGCGCAGAGCTGGCCAACCGCCCGAACCAGATTCCTCAGAGCTCCAGAACGAGGCCATCTTTCAGCCAGGCGACGATCTAGACGCTGCCGAGGAGATAGATGAATCTCAAAGCGAGCAGAATGATCCAGCACGTGAGCCCCTCCCCCACGGTTCTGTTTCAAAGAAGCTAAATCAATGCGTGCCCTCCAAGTACACAATTCATACGACCAACACTTTGGACCAAATCCTGAAGTATTGTCGGAACGCGGCAGGACAGTGGCGGATCAAAAGCATTGGAAATCACATCGAGAGAGAATTGGGAAACTAAATGCTATTGTCAGCGTACTTCCCGAGGTGTCTGTGCCTCCTCGGAAAAAGCGCACCAAAAAGACTGAAGTACGTGTCTTGTTCACATATTTTCTCCAATACGTGTAATATTCATCATGCTAGGTTCTGGAACGTCTGCTCAATCCTTTCGAGGCTCGCCAGGTTAAGCAACCAGCAGGTACTATCACCCCAGTTCTCCCGTTATTCCTCTTCTTACTTTGGAGCAGAGCAGACACGGATTCAGGACGACCTACTCTCCGTTCTTTCTGCTCATCTTGATATCTACCATACTTCCGTTACCCTCGAACATCACCAATGTATTCGTGAGGTAATTACACTACATGCCCTTGACCATGTAACCAAGTAAGTCTACAAACCCACCCAACATACAATACTGAAATCCGTTTAGAAAACGCCGTCGCGTACTGAAAAATAACGACCGTATCTCGCATGCCAAGTCAACTTCCTCTGATCCACCAGAAGACGTTCAAGATCAAGGTTTCACCCGCCCGTCCATCCTCTTCCTCCTTCCTTTCCGTTCCTCTGCGCTTGCTTGGCTGAATGCTTTAACCACCCATACCCCTTCTCGGTCCTTTCAAATCGAAAATCACTCCCGTTTCTTAGGAGAATACAGCTTGCCACCTGATGCAGTAGATAAACTTGCTACCGCACCGCCTGGTACATATCCCCCAGATCACGTGGAAATGTTCAAAGGGAATGTGGATGACAGCTTTAGGCTTGGGATCAAGATGACCAGGAAGAGCGTGAAGCTTTTCTCTGATTTTTATAATTGTGACTTAATCCTTGCAAGTCCTTTGGGATTAAGAATGTCTATTGAAAAGCAAAAGTCAGCTTCTCATTTAACTCTGCGTTGTGCCAGCGTGTGATGTAATCCTTATTATTCATCGCAGGAGCTCCGATTTCTTGTCATCGATTGAGATTCTAGTTATTGATCAGATGAATGCGCTTACGATGCAAAATTGGGACCATGTGCAGGCAAGTAAACGCTTTTATGTGTTTTCTCCATGTGCTTCATATTTTGTTTGTTTAGTTTGTCCTTTCCCAGTTGAATAAGGTGCCCAAAGAGTCGCGTGATGCTGACTTTTCACGTATCAAACCATGGTATCTTGATGGATTGTAAGCGTAACTTTGAGTCGTTTCCACTTGTCGGTAATTTGTTAACCTTTGACTCTCAGTTCGGCGTACCTGAGGCAATCCATCCTTCTCTCCCCATTTGAAACGCCCGAAACACGATCACTGTACAACACCTCCCTCAAGAACGTGGCAGGAAAAGTAAGGGTGGAGAAATCATGGCCTGCACTACAGGTTCCAGAGGGGATCGATCACGTGTGTATCCTGCGTCTTGTTATGCCTATGGAAGAACATCCTTACTTTATGACAGACATTCCTCACGTTTGACTGCTTGAATCCGAGGGAGGAGGCTGATAAGAGGTTTAATTATTTTACCACTCAGGTTTGTCTCATCACTTTTCCCTTCAATACCCTCAAGTAGCAATATTCTCACCTATTGTGATGCGAAGCTTCTACCCAAGGTGTTGAAATCAGCGGTGCAAAGCGCCAACACCGTGGTGTTCATTCCTTCCTCCTTCGACTTCATCCGGGTTCACAATTACTTTAGAAAGATGAGCGGGACAAGTTTTACTGTGCTTTCCGAGTAAGTACTTTCCGTTTTCTCAGTTGTATTGACCTCTTTTGGTTTGCGGTGCACCTCGCCGGTGAGGAGCTTAATTGACCTCTTCTTGTACAGGTATTCCTCAAACCAAGACATATCCCGCGCTCGCCAGGCGTTTTTCTCTGGAAAAAAGGCATTCTTGCTGATTAGTGAGCGATTCCACTTTTATCGCCGGTGAGTTTCTTGTCCATCTTTGCTCTCTCGCGACACACCCGAAATCTCCTCCAGGTACAAAATCCGAGGCATCCGTAACATTCTTTTCTATGGGCCACCTACCCACCCTCAGTTTTTCTCTGAGTTCCTGACTTACCCATTCCTTGACGATGGAGTGGACCCAAGCGATGTAACTTGTCGCGTAGCTTGCTGTCGGTATGATTGGTTCAAGCTAGAGAAGATATTAGGTAGTAGAGGGGTAAAGGAAGTGTTGGATGCGTAAGGTGTAACAACTGGTGATACGATCGGTGCCATGGTTCCCGGCTACTAGCAAGGTTTTGCGAGTCTGCCAGACTCAAAGTCGCCATCTATCTATCTGGTTCAGTAGATATATTATGAATCTCGACGTTTACTAGAAACATGGTTATATTTGTCTATGTTTGTGCACGAGTAATTAGGCCTTTTGGACCTAGAACAGGTATTGCTAGTCACTGTCTTTCGCAACATACGACGCGGTAAAACATCATGCAGGATGGCAGGGCACCAAGGTTCAGTCGTTCGCGCTCACGATCTTTACACACTGAACTCTCCGTGCAGAATAAGAAACCGAGCCCCAGCGGCGGTCCAGGTCAGTACAAAACCGCTCACTACCAGGACTATCACCTCACATTTTCCTAAAAGATTACCGCTGAGCAACTCCTACGAGAGGTACTTTATCTGTGGGACATGGTGTAGTATATGCGCACTGATCACCGCCATTCAGGCTCAAGAGCGCCAAGAATCAACATTCCGTGCCCCAAAGCAACGCGTCGAGGATTTTGAAGAGCTTCACGAGTATCGAGGAAGGAAGCGCAAAGAATTTGAGGAGCGAGTTCGGCGTACAAGAGGCAGCATGTGAGTTTCCTCTGTCTTGTTTTCAATCACTTTGGCCAACCACCTCATAGAAAAGAGTGGACTCAATATGCTAACTGGGAGGTGCGTATCACACACACTTTTTCTTCAATCAGCTTTATGCCCTATTTAGGCCAGTCAAAATGAGTTCGACCGTTCCCGATCAGTCTTTGAGCGTGCATTGGACGTCGATCCCCGGAGTGTGCAGCTATGGTTAAGCTACACCGAAATGGAGCTGAAATCACGCAACGTACAACATGCCCGTAACCTTTTTGATCGTGCCGTGACACTGCTTCCTCGAGTGGACCAATTGTGGTACAAGTACGTCTATTTGGAAGAACTCCTCCAGAACGTTCCCGGAGCCCGTCAGGTCTTTGAGCGTTGGATGCAGTGGGAACCAGATGATAAAGCGTGGCAAGCGTATGTCAAGATGGAAGAAAGATACAACGAGCTTGACAGGGCTAGCGTGATCTACGAGCGCTGGATAGCCGTTCGACCGGAGCCACGGGTCTGGGTAAAGTGGGCAAAGTTTGAGGAAGAGAGGGAGAAGCTTGATAAGGCACGAGAAGTTTTCCAGACCGCGTTACAATTCTTCGGCGACGAAGAGGAACAGATCGAAAAGGCCCAAGCTGTGTTCAATGCATTTGCAAAGATGGAGACACGTTTGAAGGAGTACGAGCGTGCTCGTGTAATTTACAAGGCAGGATTTGTTGCACTCTTTCTCTTCTTGCTGCTAACTCTTAGTTTCAGTTTGCTCTCGAACGTCTACCTCGCTCGAAGTCGGGGACATTATACGCCGCGTATACTAAATTCGAAAAACAACACGGCGCTCGTTCCGTCCTAGAGTCGACTGTGCTAGGAAGACGGAGAATCCAGTACGAAGAAGAAGTAGCCCATGATGGCCGCAACTATGATGTGTGGTTCGACTATATACGACTGGAAGAGGGAGCCTTGCGGACTCTGAGGGATGAGGGTGCCTCAAAGGAGGAGGAGGACGCTGCGGTAGAGCGGGTTCGGGAGGTGTACGAGCGTGCTGTGTCGCATGTTCCACCTGGACAGGAAAAACGACATTGGCGACGGTACATCTTCTTGTGGCTAGACTATGCGCTGTTTGAAGAACTAGATTCAAAGGTACTGCCTTCCAAACTCAAGCATCTTGTTTCTCAAATCTCGTTTCCAGGACTACGAACGCGCTCGGCAGGTCTATCGAACCGCACTCAACCTTGTTCCACACAAACAATTCACATTTGCCAAGTTGTGGATCATGGCTGCGCGTTTTGAGGTACGGCAGCTTGACCTTCCTGCAGCCCGTAGGATACTGGGTAGCGGGATTGGGATGTGTCCAAAGGAGACGCTGTTCAAGGGCTACGTTCAGCTTGAGATGGACGTACGTTGATGGATATCTTGTTCCTATTTCTACATGCGCTGACTGATGCCTAGTTACGGGAGTTTGATCGGGTTCGTGCACTCTACGAAAAATACTTGGAGGTATGCTTCAGCACTATGATAACGTATCGCGGCTCACCACAACCCTTGAATAGTATGACCCAACAAATTCTGCTGCGTGGATCAAATACGCAGAGCTGGAAACGGCTTTGGAAGATTTTACTCGTGCAGAAGCTATCTTCGAACTTGGAGTCTCCCAGCATTCGCTCTCGATGCCAGAAATACTGTGGAAAGCATACATCGATTTCGAGGTCGATGAACAGGGTGACCGAGAGAAGGCGCGTTCGTTATACGAACGCCTTATTTCACTGAGTGGCCACCACAAAGTATGGATCTCGTACGCAGAATTCGAGGGTTCCGGTATACCACTTCCTAGGGCGATGAGGGAGGATGAGGAGGAGGAGGAGGATGCGGAGCCCCGCGTGGTTGCAGGAGATCCCACTCTCGCCCGGCAGGTGTTCGAACGTGGCTACAGAGATCTTAGGGACAAGGGGCTTAAGGCCGAGGTACGTTTGGATCAACTGAGCTCTCAGATCAAATGACCGACCTTGGTACTTACAGCGGGTCGCCTTGCTTGAGGCATGGAAAGCATTCGAGGAAGCCAATGGTACCGAGGCCGATGTAGCTAAAGTACAAGGCATGATGCCGATAGTAGGCAGAAAACAACACGTCGACAAGGAGACAGGTCAGGTCGTAGAAGGTGAGATTATTCATCTCTTTTCGCTCGGGCGTATGTGTAACGGTGTGCTAGATTGGGAGCTTGTATTTGCCGACGACGAGAGAGAAGTCAATCCAGCGTCCTTCAAGCTCTTGCAAATGGCCCATGCGTGGAAGAATGCTCAAGGAAAGAAGGGCGGAGGGTCCACTGTACTCACTGGTTTTATTGCTGCCACTAAACCGGACGTGAGTAATGATCCCGTACGAAGCTCGTCGAGATCCCAAGACGTGGCGATGCGCGAGCGAGAAGGGGATGACGAAGGTAGTGATGTTGCTAGCTCGGATGGTGAATAACTTGTTGCTTGATTTTTCTACGTTGCACCCTGTAATTTCGAGGTGCAAGACTCTACACACTGTAGCGACATGAGTCTGATGATCATTGTACACTCAACGTTCCCGCGGTTATACTTGGCCTGGCATACATTATCGCCGTCCACCGCGGGACCCCATGTTCCGTGTTTGAAACCACCCCGACCGAAGTTTGAGCTGATAAGTTGCACCTAGCTCCTGACCGAGTACAATGGCGTCTTCTGCAGTACATAACTTCGATGAATCTAAACTGCTCTGGACCCCTGTGCACCCTGGCCATGCAACCTGCGAGAGGCTGAGGAGGGAAATCAATATGAAGCGAGGATTGAAGCTAAGTGCGTCTATTCTAGCACCGTTCTTGCCTCGAGGTGACCAGTTACTTGAGCTGAAGCCGCCGTGTTGCAGAGGACTACAATGATCTCCATGCCTACTCGGTGTCCACTTACACCTTTTGGCTCGATTTGTGGAATTTCATGGGTATCATAGCTTCCGTTCCACCTCGGCCAGACCAGGTACGATACCCTCGTCAAGCCCTAGCCATAGTAGCAGCGTTCTGACTCTCTTCACGAAAGATAATCGTACCTGGCACTATCCCTGAACGCCCATCTTGGTTCCCCGGCACGCGTCTCAACTATGCAGAGAACCTACTCTGGAGGGATGATTCTGCCACCGCTATTACAGCAGCCTACGAGTACGATCTTATCCCCGCTGGAGCCGGTAAGGCTCAATTCAGTGGTGTTAAGCAGTACACGTTCCATGAGCTAAGGGAATTGGTGCGCGTCATGGCTGCTGGCATGAGGAGGGCCGGGGTACGCGTTGGCGATAGGGTTGCCGGTACGCTCAATCAGCTACTGTCCCATGTCGAAGGATAATGATTTGAGCCCTCGACTTTGCTATGGGTATATTCATCGCGAGCAGCTATTATCACGAACTCTGTTACTGGTGTCGTCATAGCTCTCGCTGCTGCCTCTATAGGTGCTATATTCTCCAGCACGGCAACAGACATGGGTACTTCCGGGATCCTTGACAGATACCGCCAGATTCGCCCAAAGATCCTGTTCGCTTCCTCCGAGACAGTTTACGCCGGAAAGACCATCAACATCACGCACAAGATTGCAGACGTGGAAAGGGACTTGAGGATGGGCGGATACGGGCTGGAAAAGGCTGTCGTGTTGAGAAGCGAGAAGACCGGGGACCTGGTGCAAGTTCCTAACTGGTAGGTCCTATGTTTCCAGGGAACTGATGGTCTTCTGAATGTCCCAACCGTTCCTGTTTACGAATAGCCTGACTATTGATGCATTCTTGACCCCGTCATCTGCGGCTGAAGACTACCCATTGACATTTGAACAGCTCCCTTTTGATCACCCTCTGTACATACTGTATTCTTCGGGAACCAGTGGTCCCCCGAAATGCATTGTGCATGCTGCTGGGGTGAGTCTTGATTTCACCGATACCGAATTGGTGTTCAGAACACGTCTTTCCTTGTGTTTCGTAGGGTGCGCTCATGAATAGCAAGAAGGACTGCAACGTTGGCTTTGGAATCTTACAGACTGACGTATACTTTCAGTATACCACTGTACGTAAACACCTAAATTTTTGAAGCGTTGTGATCTCATCAGAATCACAGACTGCATGGATGATGTGGCCATTCATGCTCTCGGGCCTTGCATGTGGTGCGCACATCGTATTATACGAAGGCTCTCCGTTTCACCCTGATGTGAGGGAATACCTGAAGTTCATTGATTGGACGGGGTAGGGCACCTTTGCCCCATCTCTTCGCTCAGATTTAATGTCTCACTTTCGATCGTGTAGGGTGACAGTCTTTGGTACCTCGCCGCGTTTCCTCTCGGAGCTGCAAGCGCGCAATATTGATCCGCTCTCCATCGCTTCGTCATCCGCACCCTTCACCGGCCTCCGCGAAATAACAGTGACGGGCGCGGTATTGACAGCTCAACTCATGACCTGGACTCAGAAGGCTTTTGGTGGGAATTTGCATATTGGCAGCTCGAGTGGAGGTACAGATGTGTTTTGTGCTTGTTAGTTCCCAATCTCTGGTACCGTTGAGACAAACACTGATCTCAATGGATGATATAGTCGTGTCAGCCGTACTGTCATTTCCTGTCTACGCTGGCGGTAAGTCCCTTCCCGTATCGAGTTATCCACTTTGGATGACCCCTGGAAACAGAACTTCAAGGCCCATCCCTCGGCATGGCGGTTTCCGTTTATTCCCCATCTGGTCAAGCCATCCCTGCCGGTTCTTGCACACCCGGAGAACTCGTCATCACTCGCCCACATCCATCGATCCCTCTGTACTTCCTGAACGATACCCCCACACATGACAAATTCCTCTCGGCGTATTTCCGCTCTTTCCCACCTGGGCAAGATGGTACTCCAGTGTGGCGGCATGGCGATTTTGTCGTTCGTAACCCTGCCACCGGCGGGATCGTCTTTTTAGGGAGAAGCGATGGGGTTCTTAATCCCAGCGGCGTGCGGTTTGGCAGCGCTGAAATTTATAAGCTTGTCAACGGGGAGACTGCGGGGTTGGAAGGGGTGGAGGACGCTCTGTGCGTGGGACAGCGGAGGGCAGGTGAAGATGACGAAAGAGTACTCCTACTTTTGAAGATGAAGGTGGGGCACAAGGGAAAAGTAGGGAAGGAGTTGAGAGGGAGGATTAGGCATGTGATCCGGGAAGGCTTGAGCAGGAGGCATGAACCTGCAGGAATATTCGAAGTGGAAGATATACCTGTGGGTAATCGTGTTCGCTGGCCGATACGGTGAAACTGATTTTTTTTTCCTTTCCTTTCCACTTGGATAGTATACGGTCAACGGCAAGAAGATCGAAATTGCGGTGAAGCAAATTGTCTCAGGTGTAGACGTCGTTCCGAGCGGAACAGTTGCAAACCCAGAGTCATTCAAGCTATACTACAAGTACAGAGATTTTGAGAATGCGATGAAGCAGGAAGAGGGTGTCGATGTGGGGGATGGGCGAAGGAACAAGGCAAAGTTGTGAAAGACTGCATCTTTTGTACCTCGACAATCCTGAATTATACTGGCTCCTCAAATTCCAGTATTTCACGGTGTCTCCCCGAGCAGTCTACGTAATTCCATATTTCTTGTTTTCTTGGTTTGCAGTCGCTCCTACTACCCAGTTATACTCTGAGGGGTAAGATCAATGAACCTTAGGACACCAACCTGTAACTTCTGCAGAAGCCTCTGCTCTTCGGCTTCCTCTTTCTGGTATTCTTCCTGAAAGGAAATTGGAGGAGTCAGGTGGACATCCAAGAGTAGTGGGGGTCTAACACACCTGTAGCCGATTCGAATTGGCACCTATTAGATTTTCGCCAACAATGTCAGACCTATCACGGCCATCGTGCACCCTAGGGCGTTTCCTCGGATTGTACAGACGCTCGTAATCTGCCTTGCGAGACGTGTTGTTATTTGACCCTAGCAAGCATGTAAATGAATGTTATTGTTTCCACTATCCGAGACTCACCCTCTATACTAGAGATTCTGGGTTGATTCCTGCTCCGAGCCGTGGCCTGACTCTGATTCTTGGCCATCCTATGTGGCCCATGTCTCCTAATGTGCTCCGCAGTGGGAGCGAGAGCTGCCAGTGATTCTTTGGCACTTATGTCAAAATGAAAAATAAGCCAAGGGGGTTGACTGAAATCATCGATCATGGAGAATTCTATTGCAGCCTCTTCATCTCCATCTCTATTGACCACATATTCTTCCCGGGGTTCTCCCTTGATGATCTCGGCAATGCGTCGGATTTCGACTTCAACACTGCCCAGCTTACCTACGAGGTTATATAATATTCTGGCACTCTGATCAGGATGAGGTTGGAACAGGAATGTGCGCACCGTGTTTCAATTGTCGTTTTGGGGTTCTTAGCCCGTGGTCTATAAACCGCCCTTCTGTATGATTCGCTGATGAACCAGAAGCATTATTGGATATCGCAAGGCTTTTGTCTAGATGAAATCTTGCAACACGTTTGCGAGAGCAGTATGGAGCGATGACGAAAACGTCACAAAACACGGATATTGGAGAGAGGCAATGGACGGTGTAGAGCTGCACTTCTGGGTCACGTCTAGGGGTGATACATAAATCAACTGAAACTAACCTCATCTCTCATCATCTCGGTTTTCACAGTCACTGTTCGGTCATCGACTAAATTGATTGACACTTGCTGGTGGTTGAGTTTCCGGTACTCTGAGTCTTCCATCCATGCCTCGACACCTTTGTACGTGGGCATTGTGAAGGGGTAGGGTTCGATCAGTCAGCGTAGCGAGTTTGCATTTAATGCCCTAAGGCACTTGATATTTATTTAACCTGCAGGCACGTTTCATCACGATTACAGCGGGGCTTGAATCCGGGATTCGGACGGCCTAGGGTGGAGTGTGCCCAATGAGCTATCCGTAGTTACATAATGTCTCAGAGGCAGCTCTCACTATGCTTCATTGTCAGACATAGTAGACGATGTTTCGACTCGACAGGCCAGTATGTGCAACATGGAACCTAAGTGAGCAGTCAGTCTGGTAATGAGACCCCCTGTTAAACGTTGTTATCCACACTTTTTACGTACTTACCGACCGGGCTCGATGCATCCATGCAGATCAGTATTATAGCCACGTATAGAAGTAGCAAAAGCGGGGAGTAAAGCTGTCAGAGTCACGTTGCGTCCTCACCCTCCTAGCCGGACTCCTGAGGCTTGAGCACTGCTGTGACATCACTCGGTCTTGGACTGATCAAAAAGCGTCCTGATACTCGCATGGGCCGTTGGTGAACAATATGAACTTGCAGCTACGGACTGGTGCAATTCTGTGCAGAGATTCGAGAGATACTAATTCCCGGGACAGCCGCGTGGCCCGAAGTCACTAGTCACAGTGTGGTCACCTCAATGTCACTGCCAGTCACGGTGTTTGTTGGTGTCCAAGACAAGATAGTGGACCTGGACCACCTTGTGATGCCAGCTGACGATAGTGCTAGTGAGTCGAGACGAACAATTCTCAGAGTGGCATTAATACCCACTACTAGCATTATACCGACTCTTCACGAGAAAAAATCAAATACGTATGTTTCATTTATCAAAGAACTGTAAAGCATTATCATGACTTTACATAGCCCGGAGGCTGCCAGAAGTTTCTCCGTGTGAGATGGTGGACCGGCATCGACCTTGCGGGTATGTCATCCTTCGTTAGAGGGTCGGCACATGTTTTAAAGCCTATCTGCGTTTCTCCGTCTTGTTGACGACCACGAATTCGGTAGGATGACTGTGAGGCGCATTATCGTCTCGTTTGAGCTTACGAGATGTTCATCAGCACTATTGCAACACCAAGCATTGCACGGCCGCAAATGCCCCTGTACTGCACGTTGACACGTCGTAGGGTTACTCACGGGCTTTACTACTCCCCGAGGCTCATCTACAATTTAAGCGGACCATTATGGTGACCAAATAATGCATCTTGGTCCTCGCTAAGCCTCGCGTAGGCTCGCAAAAGCCTTCAGAAACGCAACGTAACAACTGCTCTCTCCTGATAGGCTAGTAGTGTCTGTCTATTATTCATCAATTTCGCTTCCTTGCCAAGGCATGTGTATGAACACCCGGCGTCGCGTAAGGTCACTGCCTCGAAATTATGTCGTATAAAGGCTGCCGTCTAGCTTGATGAATAGGCACTGTTGTACAATTCTCCAATCCCTAAGGTCAGCTTGTTCAAGCACGAAATAACCGTGATGTTGCTTATCATATATCATACCCCAAAACCAGATATGATTCAATCCCCGTCGGTTATGGAGAAAGAGTTTGCCCAACTCATGTTCAAGATACGGGAATCAGAGCGTGCATTGGATTCTATGTATCGCAAGGCCGCGGGCCTGGAGAAACTACTCCAAAGTTCTGAGAATACCCACCCAGACATTTCTATATTGCCGGTCGAGGTTCTAGGAATGATCTTGAAGGAAGCGATCGGACAGTCAGATACTGGCATGGAGTCTCGGTCATCCCCTTTCGAACCCGACAAACCGGAGTGGCCAGGCATGAGGCCCGAGCTCCTGATATCTCATGTCTCAAAATACTGGCGCGCGGTAGTCATTGGAATGCCATCGCTCTGGACGTATATTCACCTCTATGTCAAGCAGTCCGTTGACTTAGTCGACTTATATCTCATTCGTTCGCGGGGATTGCCATTGGTTATCGCTTTCCGACAGCACTTCGTTTGCGGAATTCATCCACGGCAAGCCCATGCGGCAGATTATTCGCGTGTCACTAGCACTATACTCAACCATATGCACATTTGTCGTCGCCTGGAAATACGCACCAACGTTCTTGTTCCAGAGCTGCTAGACGGCCTTGGTCGCAGTTGGGCACCTTTGTTGGAGGAAATTATCCTCCATCATCCACGCGGTGGTATGTGGGAGCCCACGTTCTCCTCTTCGTCATTTCCCAAGTTGACGCACCTGGAGCTCGGGGAACTGATATCAATTTCGACCACTATGCCGATCAAAACCCTTACTTCGCTTACTCTGTCTGGGCTCCCAGCATTCGGCCTCCCAGCAGCGACCTTTCTTACCCTCCTGTCTGGGTTGCACTCCCTTTCTCGTCTTGCACTCCTCGACGAGGTCGTCGATTTTGATCCTTCGCGTATGATAGACGCCGTTGAGATGCCTTCATTGCGGTCTTTGATGCTCAGACCTGGCCCTGATATCTCGCGGATTTACCTGACAGGGCTCATGGAAACGGTTATCACTCCAGCACTTGAAGAGCTGGTCCTTGATTTTACCAATATCTCATCTCCGAGGGAAATCCAGCTGTTCTTGCGGTACCTCAAGCGGGAGGCGCCTCGATTCCTTTCCCTCCGCCATGTCACCATTAACAGCCCATTTGAAGGTTTCGATATCGCCAGCGCCCTCGTTCACACCGCGCCCAACATTGAAGGCCTCACCGTTTCGAGGTATAGCGTGGACTCGGTACTAATGTACCTCGCGCATGACGCGAGACGAGAAGCCTTTTCAAAGCTTCGTACATTACATTTTGACAGCCCACACTTTGATTGGGATGTCGTTTTATCCTTCCTGCAGAAGAGAAAGCAACTGGGGAGACCTTTGCGCTGTTTGAAATTTAAAGGGTTTGGAGGCTCTAAAGGAGAGATTCTTAATGAACTTTTCAATAAGCTATTAGAAGCCTGTCTGGCTATATGATTCTTGAACGGATGTTGTGTTGTTCCAGTTTTGTTTTATGCACATGACTACCATGGTAGTATAGTAGGTATTTATTGACTGGCGGGTGATGTCACGAGTCGCGTGAGGTGACAACACGCGAAGTGTGACTGGTACGCGACTGCACACTTTCTCCGATTCCTGAACTCGAACATCGTTAAGTATGGCAAGCACAACCAAGACGCTCACTAATTCTGCTCATGAACCTGGGTATACGTGTGTTGCCTTCTCGCGGGATGGAAAGTGAGCCATTTTACACGCAGACGGGCTCTCTTTTCTGACAGGATGTACCGCAATATTCGCATTGCATCATGTCAAGGCTATCATATACCGGTGGCTCAGACAGCTTGGTGCGGATATGGCAAATGGATAAGGATCAATATCAGGAACCAGAAGTCGCCTATGAAGCCGACGAGGGAATAACAGCTATCGCAAGCTCTGTACGTACCTTCTATCGCAAACCGTTTCCTCTGATGTATAACCGCGACGCGTGCCATTCTTGAATTCATGTCGCATCAGAACGAGTACTGGTTGTCTGGAAGCAAAGACTCCGAAGTTCGCAGCTACCTTCACGGAAAACCCGATCTCCACGGATTGATCATGAATGCAGTCGGTGCATGTATTCGGGCCGTTGCTGTCGACCCCGCAGGGAAGCGCATCGCTATTGCAACGGAGTGCGCTCGTTCTAATTCTACCTTGTTTGACTGCTTACAACTCTCAGTGAGACAACAGTTAAGATTGTGGAATTGAAAGAGGTTACCAATGTTCAAGTTCTGGGTGGCCACAAGAAATGCGTACGAAAGTTGACTTGGCACCCCTCAGGCACCCTCCTTGTGCGTATACTTCGTGCAGGTACTGGTAAACCACGCACTAACGAACTATAGACTGCTAGTGGAGCTGATGGCACGATCACTGCATGGGACGTCTCTGAACGCGAGCCAAAGATCGAGAAGCTTATCGACGGCATCATTCCGGCCGTAGCAGATACCGAGTAATACCATTTTCCCTGCTGTCCTAACCCATTCTCCTGCTAACCCACTCTAACTCAGATCATCAGAGTTCATGCATGATTGTTCTGCAGTATGGCACCCATCTGGACAGTATTTCTTCGTACCTTGTAGGACCCATGGTATGTACGGTACCTTTTTTTTTTTACCTGATTGAACCACTAAGAACCGCATCGCGTAGAAATTGTTGCCATCTCGCGACCAAATTGGGACAAGTCTTTCAGCCTCTCAGACCCCAATGTAACAGGCGCCACAACAGCGCTCGCACTTTCGGTTAACGGAGTGTATCTCGCGACTGCTTGCAAGGAAGGAATCTTCATCTGGAGCACCCAGACAAAGCATGTTCTTTGGCGGTGAGCAAAGGGCACGCACATGGAAAAAAGTCTGACATGATCTTGGTAGACATGCCGGTTCTCCCGATGGATTGATCACGCAGGTTGCGTTTTCGCCATCTCAGAACCTCCTTGCCTGGGCAGATACAGGAGGAATACTCACTTGGTGGAGGGACCCAATTCCTACAGGTTCACCAGATCCTGTGAAAGCAACTACTGCGGGCAGTGTGCAGGGCGTCCCTGTCAAACGCAAGTCCACACCAACATTGTGGGGAGAGAATCCAGTCAATGGGGACGGTAATGGTGTTTCTGGGACCGCGAATGACTATGGAGATGACTGGATAATCGATGACATCGGCATTGGAATGGAGGACGGACATGGCGAGAGGCAAGCTGTGGATGGGGATGGGTTTGTAAAAGAAATGGGTATGTTCATTGAAATAAAGTGTTATTCTTGCTCAGCAGAGATCTGGTAGTGAGCATTACAAAGGCACAGCCAGCTTTCCAGCCGGGATCGACGCCAATGGATGGCAAGAAACGGTACCTTGGTAGGCTTCCATTCTTTGTGTATAAATATTTCACCCGATGTGAAACTTCCATGTAGCGTACAACATGGTTGGATG
>JBBPRX010000179.1:0-21689 GCA_038093195.1 Boletus fagicola
TGCACTGCTCCCCTAATCGTACAATAACGGCTATGGAGCCCCCACCGTCGTGGCATCCATACGCCTTTACCCAGTCGGGCTCGCCGATTCAAGGGGAGACCCCAGCATGGCAGTCCTGCGGGCGGATTGTCACACGAGAGCGGGCCGACTTTTACGAATTCCTAGGGTACAATCTCCTCGTTGTAACAGTCGCACTGAGTGTCGCGTTGGTGCGATCGAGAACGGTGGAAGCGAGACAGGCACGTCGGCTTGCTGCGCGGATAGGCCTTGTACGGAATCCGATGATAGACGCACGATGAAGGCTTGTAGATTCGGTGAGTTGGGTATTCCTCGCACGATGTTGACGGGGAGCACAGATCGATGAATTAGGATGTTGCGAACGTGCGACGAGGAGGTCTCCTAGAGTAGATACGGTCACTTGCGATGTTAATTTAATTAAAGAACGGCGTTTCTTCGTGGTTAAATCAAGGTGTTCGGTTTCCATCCGCTAGCCTGAGAAGCGGGTCCTGATTATGAGAAGCACCATAGCATCATGATAGGCTTGATGGGACGGTGCAGGAATTCGATCGACGTGGTTGGTGGTGGTGTGCGGTGTGCGTTGCGACGGTGATGAAGCTAACAGCCTAACCGGTGATTCATTCGGGTTGCGCCTCGGACCCTGCATCATCTTAATGAAGAACAATTCCAGGTGAGCGCGTGTATTCCTCGCCAAAGCTGTTGTTTTCTTTTTATTATCTGCGCACAATGCCCATTCTAGATTAAATTTCAATGGACTCGTTCCAAATTTGCTGGTAGCAACAAAAGACACATGTGGAGCGCGACCCGAACAATGACAACGTTGCCGGTGTACAAAAGGACGGAGGTCAATTTTCCTCACTCCTCCCTCATTCCCTCACGATCTTTCATTCCCCCTCCCATTCTCTACCCCAGTCATGCTTTCTACCGCACTCTCCCTTTTCTCCCTCTTGCCACTCGCACTCGCCGCTCCCACCTGCTCACTCAAGACCTCTGTTGGAGCTGCTCCGTCCCCCACCCCATCGTCCGTCTCAACGCCAACTAACACGGGTAACACTACCACGGGTGCAGGCACCAATGGTAAGATCTCCATGTCTTGGTTTGCCGATTGGCATCCCAATTACGGCGTGTCCAACATCTCCTGGGCGAACTACACACACATGGCTTTCTTCACGTAAGTGTTACCATCTCCTCTCCTCATCCTTGCATTTACCTCATCCTTGCAGCGCGCAGCCCTCTTCTGCTGGCACCATTGAGGTCATCCTCAGTAACCCCAGCATGGTCGACGAGTTCACCGCCGCCGCCGTGGCCAACGTGAGTTTGCCATCTTCCTCAGACAATTATCCCCTCATCAATCATTTTCAGAACGTAAAACCCATTCTGACCGTCGGTGGTTGGGACGGCAGTATTTACTGGTCATCCTCGGTCGCCACCTCCCAGAATCGCAGCACTTTGGCCAACTCCCTCGCTCAATACGCCTTCGATCATGGGTTCACTGGTCTTGACTTTGAGTAGGTCTATCTGTTCTTTCCCCGTCATCTTACTCACCCCCACTAGCTGGGAGTATCCTAACAGACAGGGCGTCGGCTGTAACACCATCAGCCCCCAAGACAGTGCCAACTTCCTTTCTTTCATGCAGGAAATGCGTACAGTTGCCTCCAATCTCACCCTCTCTGCTGCAACCAGCATCACCACCTGGGTTGATTCCACCGGTACTCCGTTAACCGATGTCTCGGCATACGCAGCCGCTCTTGATTGGATTGGTAACTACATCTTCCTCAAGCTCTTCCACCCACTTATCCAAATTCCAGAGATTATGAACTACGATGTCTACGGAACTTTCAGCAGCGTTTCTGGCCCCAACTCTCCTCTCAACGACAGCTGCGCCGCCTCTGCCGATCAACAGGGCTCAGCTGTTTCTGCAGTCGCTGCTTGGACCAAGGCCGGTTTCCCTGCCAACAAGATTGTTCTTGGTGTGGCAGCCTATGGACACAGCTTCACTGTTCCCTCGTCTACCGCTGTCACTGGCAACACGCTCAACATCTACACCTCTTTTGACAAGACCAACATCCCCATGGGTGACTCTTGGGACCCAACTGTCACTTCTGCCGATGTCTGTGGTAACCCTCCTGTTGGCAATGGCAACACGGGTATCTACAACTTCTGGGCATTGATTGGCGACGGCTTCCTCAGCGAGAACGGTACTGTTACTTCCAGCATGGTTGGCTTCTATGATCAGTGCAGCCAGACGGTACGTCCCTGATTGATCGCTTGGCTTTCAATGTCTGATGGACTATTTCCATTAGCCATTTGTTTACAACCCTTCCACCTCTGTCTTGGTTTCTTATGACGATCCCCAGTCATTTAGTATGTCTCATGATTACCATGTTGATCCTTGTCATTGACATGTGGCTCGCAGCTGCCAAGGGACAGTATATCAAGCAGGCCGGTCTCGCCGGCTTCGCCATGTATGAGGAAGGTGGCGATTACAATGGCATGCTTGTCCAAGCCATTACCAGTGCGATGGCTTAATGGAGAACGACTTACATTCACTTCCACTCTCCCTTCCTTCGATGTCACAACACGTATTGACGATGATCGACTCATCCTGGATATTAACAAACCCGCGACACCCCTGGACGCGGGTTGAACCTGCCTCCGTCGCTCGCTTTTAACACTCATCCGTTCTGGTGTCGGATGAACATAAACTCACTAGATATATTTGCTGTTACGGGCATGGTAGTCTTTGAGAGCTACCTTGATCAAACCCCGTCTTGTTGGATTTCTCCACACTTTCCCTAGGTTTGGGCTAGGTTGCATTGTACCGGATATATACACAACTGTAGCTTTACCCTATTCGTTTGTTATGCAATGTATGATGGTATTCATCGTCATTTTAAATCTTCAACTTGCAAGCGCATGTTGACAGGTCTTTCATACCTTGCGTGTATATATATATGATTCACCCGCCCAGCCTCCTCCATTACCCCCACCATGACGGCCGTCCGCTTCAACACATCCATCCTAGGGCTCTGCTGCCCAAGCGGGAGCCATGCCTCGAACCTATAGCTGGCAACGACTCGATCGAATTCCAGACTAGGACTTTCAAGTTTTTTTTCCGCACACGTCAGGTTACCATGGCCAGCCTGACAGTGCATCCGACTCATGCTTTCGAAAAAAAAAAGGGGGGGATGGAGCTGTTTGCCCAGTGCCCAGTGCCCCCTGTTTCTGATCTGACAGAACAAAAACAGGTCCGCTGCCAAATCTCGGTGCCTCGGTGCTCAGCGCTCAGCCCCCGGAACCAGTGACCACTGGCAATAACCAATGATCAGTAACCAGTGCCAGATGTCCTGCCTTTTTTTTTCAGGTTTGCTCCGGCCGTTTTGATCGGGTTAGAACTTAGGGTAGGGTCCCTGGACCGCATGTGATCGAATCACTCGAAACCCGAGTCGAAGGAACCCAAATTTTGCAAAAAAAAAAAAAAAAAAAAAACGAGCCGGCGTTTCTCCGATATGAACAACCCTACGACGTATGCTTGGCGACACAACGACACATCGATATGCGTATGTGTGTAGGGCTTACGCGTGTCGGGTTTTGGGTTTGTCGTTGACTTGCAACCTCCACTCGATCAACGTTAACAGTCGCGACGAAGCGGGGCGTAAACTTGATGGCAGTTGGCAGTGTCTTCTCGACGCGGTCGACGTCGAATGCGAACCTTGCAACGCGGCGCGCGTTGATCGATCTCGAGTCGTTTCCAGGAACGAAAAAAGAAAGAAACGAAAGAAACGAATCACGAAACAGGTTTCTCACAGACACTGATATGGTGCGGCTGTTTAAAGAAGTCACAAAGGTGAGGGTGACGCTGAACATCGCCCTTGTGCGCACAGGAGGAGGCCTATCATCAGCCCCGATCTTTGATCAACAAGCATGCCTTTGCGCGAATGATACGCCCTCAAAAGTTCAAGGACATGTGAGGCTTCGATTTGCGATGCGTGTAATTTGTTGAAGAGAGGGCATTTTGCGACAAGGTATGTGTATACTGTACGACGGGGAGGTTCAACGAGAGGTTGTGGAAGACCAGAATTCGGACCTATCTCATGGCGCAGGGGACGACTGGCGAGAACACGGTTGACGCGTGGGTCTAGATAAGGTGTATTCGCATATGTATCAATGCGTGAATATTCGGCTTACGTTCAATGTTTCATCTTACGATGGGCACCCTGGTTAGTTTGGAAACAACGTGGTAGCTTCGTCGCATGGTGGACATAACCTAAACCTAGCTTTACAAGGCGATTGCGAAGGTACAGGTTCTATTACATAGTGGCTGCAAACGCATCAATGTCTAAAAGGTGCAAACTTGAGTGGACAAAAGAAATAATGATGTGCGTAGAGGGATATCGACGACAGTAAAAACCGAGTTACGAGAGAGCATAAAAAATCAAGGATGCATGTGTGAAATGCAACAGAAGACAGACAACATGGGGATGGATGATTATAGTATGATATACGCAAAAATGAGGCAAGAAGAAAAGAATAGCGAACGAAATGATAACCCCGCGCCGCGGGAATGGCAGACTACTGTGCAGCGTTGACCCAAAGAAAAGTTCAATATAAAATGCGACAGAACCCGGAGAAGAGGAGTTAAGAATGGAAAGGTGTGCGCAAACACACTTTTGGACCCTTGGCCTTGCGGACTGGGAAATGGGACAATCACTGCGACCCAGGGACGGGTCCATTGCTGAGTTCATGTCCCACTTTGTGGACGAGCGCCACCCCTAGAGGCCGCAACACCTCTTCCCAGATCTTGCGTCTTCTCCTGCCTTCAAAGACACCAGCAGAACGCTCGCCCGTCTCGCCTTCCGGGCCGAAAACAAAGATTTTGCCATGCGAATTGTCCCAGGGCTGTTCCCCCCATGCAAATGCAATCCAACGCGACTGGATAGCGTCACGCACGCGTCCGTACGACCATTCGTCGACCACGGGATGAAGCCACCCTTCATCGGGTTGGGTGGGACGACTGTAGTCAAAGGCATCCTCATCCATCATCTCGATGTCATCCAAGGTACGGGTCCGGGCGATAATGTCGATAATATCACCATTAGATGACCCGGAAGAGGCTAATGATGGAAGCGGTTCATCAGCCCCGAACGACATGGGCGAACAAGCTGGCGAAAGAGGCAGTGGGATGTTGTCGAAGAGGTAAATGAGGTCAGCTGCATGATGAGGAACACCACGAGCCGGGCCTTCTTGATCAAAAACATAACGCCACACATGGCGACCGCTCTTCTTGGCTGCTTGGAACACGCACTCTGTAGGCCAAGCGATGCGAGCGTCCTGAACGAGCTCTAGTACCCGGTCAGAAAGCTCGTAGGTCGTATGGGGAGCAATGTCGTAGGCATTGAGAAGAGCCGTAGCCTTATTCAGGGATTGGCAGATGGCGCGAAGCCGGCGGACGACACCGGACGCTGCCCAGCCAGAGGCTTGGGTACTCCAAGGATCAAAGTCGCAAGCGCAGTCACCGACGATGAGCGGCTGGAGACCAGTGATAGCAGGCGGTGGAACGGCACGGGCTTGTGGGTGTGGACTTCTACTTTTGTTCCTACCCTTGTGAACCCCTAAACGGAGGGCAGTGAGACTGTGGCGAACAGGTGCATCGATGTCTTCAGTTTCCGCAGGAGGAAACAGGGCTTCTCGCCAGCCTGCGCGAAAGAAGACACCGTCGTCCACAGCACGTATAGGACAGGGGATTTCTGCAAGTACATCTGGGCGAACGTTGCGGAGCTGGTCCAGAGTCGATACACGAAGCGCACACAAGGCTCGTGAGAGGAGCCAACCTGCGGTAGCAATATCTGGCACATTGTGCTCGACGATGGCACTCTGTACGATGGCACGAGCAAAGAGAGGATCAGACTTGTTGGGATTGGAATACAGATGGCTAATGATGTTCGCTGCGCCGGAACCAGATCCAAAAACAGTTACGTTTGAAGGATCCCCACCGAAATGGGCGATGTATCGATTCACCCACTCGAGAGCACGACGCTGATCACGTAGGCCTGGGAGATTGTGATAAGCTGGAGAACGAAGGACAAAGATGGGACGGACCATAATTACCGACACCTTGGTCACCTGCTGCACGATTATCTTCGGCAAGCTTTGGACTTGCTGCGCAACCGAAGAAGCCCAGACGATAGCTGAGTAACGTGGTTGTGAATATGGACTAAGACGTAAACCCGAGGACGTACTTGAAGGTAACGAGAATGATGGGTTTGCCAATTCGCATGCTCGTGGCGACGAGTGGACCGCCGTCGTAAACCCAGCTAGAGCCACACCCATGATGGCCACCGCTGATGGAATAAGTTGGATGAAACGCGTGGAAAGGGGAAGACCTACCCATGCACCCAAACCATGACAGGGAATCGAGAGTGATAGTTATGGTGAGCGGGAGTAGTGATGTTCAAATTCAGACAGTCAAACTCGTCCTGAGCGAGGACTTGTCTGGGGATATCAGTGTCTGCGATACCAATGAGCTCCTCTTCGAGACTCTTCTGGTTTGGTTGGGGGCAGATTGGACTGAGGGGTGGACATGAGCGGAAGAGGATGGCAGAATGGAAGAGGAATGTATACCCAAATTTGGTTGCATCGACCACGGGAGGGTGCGAAGAGCAGAGTATTGACTGGCGGAAACGCGCAGGAACGACGGCATATTTTATGCCACGGAACTGATGGATAGGGATGTCAGGGGAGGAGATGGTGTGTTCTACGCCGCAGAATGTAGTGTTGAGGGAGGAATGGTGGAGGAGGACATGTGAGCGATCGAAGATCATGGTGGACTAGGGAAAAGGAGGAACAAGGGAGAGAGCGGAGGATAAATGCAAGAGGGACGGTTGTATTGGCCCTTCATCGATCTCATTAATTGGCTCAGCTCTAGGCAGAAATCCAGGTGCTTTGCTCAAAATGGAAACTACCCCTACCTGATCAATCATGTGACTGCGGAGCAAACCGGGACCAGGATAATCGATCATGCTCGAATCATCTGGGCGTAATCAGCCCATTTACACGAGGTCAACGGCGAACTCGACGACTGAATGGGTCACTTACCAGTACTGACACGGAGGCGAGCAAAATGACCTTGCGCACACAATGGGAGCAAGACCCAACTACCGCTCACTACAACCACGGGTGGCTCAATGAGATTGCAAGTCATTTGCAACCATGCCCTCCAATCCCGGATCAGCGGGATCACACAAGAACCATACCTCGAAACGTGCTCGACACGGCTCAGCGACGGGCTCGTACGGTGGGCATCACGAACTCGATGCCACAGATCATGGGTCAAGAAGATGAAAGATTGCGACGTATCCAACCGCCTTCTTATCGCTCGACGGACGCCATCTCGGATCGATGCGACATGTCTCGCTCAAAATGGTATTTTTATCCCAGGCTCCTGATGCGGCCGCTCGGACCGCTTACCCGCCTTGGTCCTGGTCGCACTTCCTCTTGGCACTGTGACTAACGCAATCGTTCACCCACACAAAGGGCCTCTTTCCCTTTGGTTTACTCACTCGACTCGAACTACGTCGTTTGCGATGCTTCAAGTCTCTCATCGTTCGACACCTGCCTGCGGTCACCCACTTCCAAGTTCTCTCTCTCACTGACATCCGTTTTCACGAGCCATGCCATCTCCTGGACAGTCTTGGTCACTGGATCCCAAATGTTCGTGAATCGTGATTGCGACTTAACAACTGCTCATATTGCAACCCTTCCACCCACTCTAGTGGTTGCATCCTTCTTTCACACCCTTGCCATCGGCTCCGGCATTTTCAGGTCAACATATCGCTGGTACATCTCCCGTTTTGGTTGGGAGGATACATGGGCTCTACTCGCCCTCCTTACCGATGTTAGCCGCTTCATATGATCATGGCTGGATCACTCAGTCCCCCGTGCGTCTCCCCTTGCCCACTCCAATCATCATTATCCGACTGACGATCAGTGAATCCCTCTAATACCGCCATTGTTCTAATGTGGGCAGACATGGTTACCTTGACCTCTGTTCTCTGGTGTGTTTTTATCCACGTTGCCATTTCTAGCCTTGGGATTGATTGCAGCACATGGAAGCGCGCTTGAGCATGATTGCCGCGATAATCCGAATCACAAACCCCCATGAACGCACCCGGCGTGTGTCCTACGCAATCGCAATCGCCTTTGGTTTGATGTGGATTGCCATACTTACACAGAAGTTGTACAATTGTGCTACGCGGTTGTCTGCGATCTCCCATGGTATCGCGATTTCTCAGTTGATCAGTATGTACATCACTTCCGATTTCTGAGTGTATGTCAACGAAATTCCACAGCCGATGTCATTGCCGACACCCTCCTTGTGGTTACACCTGTTTTCTTCCCGAAAGGTACAAGGATATCGCGGGCCAGCACGTGCTCCTCATTTCGTCGTTTGCTTTCTCGATTTGCATCACCATTGTCTCGGTAGTGCATTCTATCTTCCTCTTCCTACCTCTTTCCAGTACAAACCTATTCATTGCTCACATCAAGGTAAAGGAATTGAACATCGACGTTTGCGCATCCCACTTAGCGTCGTAATTCTCAGGCGGCACTTTCCGTCATGGCATCTGCAACCTCCTCGTCATCTTGACGGTCGTATACCGGCTTTTCCACAAGACAGATATGGATCTTGGTGGGATACTTATCGAAAGTGAACTTGCCCAATTCACGACCGTCATTCAAGTTCTGTGGCAACCCAGCCTTGGAAGATGCTCGTGTCCGTCACCCCTGCCAAGCCCCTGCGCTCATTGTATCCCAAGTCTGGATGTGGACGGGATCAATGTGTCACCTACAGGGTTGGTTCATGATTCAAACGTGAACTAATGTGGGGTCATCAGCACAGGGTCCACCCTTTCCGGTCAGGTTAACTTCCTTGAGGTAGTAGCAACACACTCGCTATGCGCTTGCACGCTAACTGAGTAGACTAATCATGCCTCGGCGTACTCCATAATCGACTGCGATGCGGGAACTGTGGATATGTATGCGCACCAAACACTTGATATTGATATTTGCGAAGACACTTTGTAACGTTATTGGCGATACACTTTCAGCTACGCGCGAGTTGTGATTGGAGGACGCGTAGCAACGTCGTAAGGTTATCCAGGGTTCCTGTACTATTCCTAAAAGAAAATCCACGTCTTTCCGTGTTAATGCGGCCAAACTGTGTGCCAGGGACGCTCAATGTTGCATAAGGCTAGTCAAAACAGGGGCCCAGATGCGGCGGGTCCATCGCGGCGATCTCGTGCCAGTGAACGAGTACAGTCACGACTCCCACATACCGCATACCCCTTGGGACAGTACTGGCAGCCAAACTATCAACTCAAGGGATAGTCTTATAAAGAACATAGATTACTGAGAGGTCATACTACGACACTATGTTCAATTGAAATTTTTGGTGGTTCGTATGTCGGAAGTCCCCTTATAATGGGCATGCGTTATGTACATGGGAGGCGACTGTACTAGTATTTGCTAGCGTCACACCGGCAAATCAAATGTAGAAAAGGCGCTTTCAGCTTGAACATGGGCATTACGCACCCGAAACTCACCCTTTCCCTCGTCGCCTGTCGCAAGAAATGATTTCCAGCTGGAATCCGGGATTGATTGGTGAATTTCTAGCCGTTTCGAACAACTCGTGGTGACAAACATCGTGTCTTAGCTCTGGCAACGACTTTCCACGGTTTGGCGATCCTCTCAACCTTGTTCAGGGTTTGGTACCGGTGGTATACAGCGCGTATGTGGTGGGAAGATGCACGGGCTCTGGTCGCGCTCTTGGCCGATATCATGTGTCTTGTCGCCGTGTGGCTCGAGCAACCTATTCCGGGTGGTAAGATCGCGAAGCTGTCTTCGTACATACCAACATATTGAAGGACGAGCATCCTTGGTAGCCAACGTTCCCAGCTTTTTCACCACCAGCAACTGGATTCTCTCATTTGCATTTCCCACGGTGATATTGTGAGCTCCTCCGGTTCGCGTTTAGTTGGCGCGTTGTCATGACCCCGCGAGGGAGACATTAGGGCGAGCAGAATTAGTATTCTGATTTCCATAGTACGCTTGTCCCAGCCCGTGGGGATGTTGAAACGGATCGCCGTCGGTGTCGGTGCCGCGTTTGGAGCCATGTGGCTCGGTCTCGTCGGTCAACGAATTCAAGTTTGCCTTCAACATAGCTGCCTCATCACCAGGCCAGTCAGTATCGCCCAGACCATCAGTGAGCACGAGCAACTTACAAACCGAGATTACTTGTGTAAATAACGTTGATCCTTCCGACGGTGATACAGCGGATTGCATCGCCGACGTACTCTTGACTGGGCTTCCCGTGTTATTCTTGCGTGATGTGAAGCTGAGCCGTAAACGAAAGATTTTGATCCTCTCCACGTTCTCAGCGAGTATGGTTATCAACGTGGTGACGGTCATACACGCCGTGGTACTACTCCACAATATCGTCACATCAGGCACGATCATCGTCGGACATGTCAAGGTGAGCACCGAGACCGTTTGGAACGAGTGAGCTTACCACAGAGCTAGTCCGCATCCGCATTGATCGTGTGTAACCTCCTGGTGATCGTCACATGGGTCTACCGAGTTATGAACAAGGACGAGACGGATCTGGATGATTCGCAACTCCAGACGAGCAAAGCCGAGCTCACGACAGTTGAACTCCCTCAGGCATGGATCAGCCAAGAGACGAGCAATCCGTCAGCCGCGACAAAGTCTTCCAGTTGGTCGTTCAGAGGTCCTGGTCTGTCAGGAGTATCGAGTGCTGTTACTGGAGTGTCCCATTGAGTGGTGTATGAAGGAGACAAGTGACCAGAGAGTGTGTTATAAATCGGCACTACTGTAGTACTGTCCTGTCCAGTACTACTTGTTCACATAAAATGTGTGCGCCCCCGGAAATGTGAACGTGGCATTAGGTTTGATGTCAAATTACATGCTGATACGTGGGAAAGGTAATTCAAATATTCATCGCTAAGTCGGTGTCATGGCAATATGGATGATTCAGGTTACGGAATTCGTGTCGACTGTGGGTTTTTGGGTTCTCATTTCCGCTGAGCTGACACGAGACTCGCCATCGCCATCGGCAACCGACCCTTCCCTGAATACGAATCTACAAAAGATGGACTGAACAAGACTGAAGATCGCTCGTTACTGACGCATGTCCAACGCGATGTTCCCTAACTGGAATTGGTCGTTACTTGGTGACTTTTCCCGACTTTTGTCAAATGTCATTGATCACGAACCACAGTATCCACAGCTGTCTCGGTGTCCTTTCATGGCGTAGCGATACTCTCGACCGTGTTTCGGCTCTGGTACCGATGGTATACAGCCCATATGTGGTGGGATGATGCTTGGGCTGTGCTTGCGTTCTTGGCCGACCTCGCCTTCCTGATCGTTGCAGTGCTCGAGGAGCCAATTCTGAATGGTAAAACAATCATCAAAACTGTTCCGCATCGGTTGCTGATGAGTGCATGATTAGACAGTCTCCCTCGTTTCTTTTCCGCCGGAAACTGGATCATCTCGTTTGCATATCCGACGCTAATGTGGTGCGTTTGACATATTGGATCGATGACGCGCAGGAATTGACGAGGAAACGGTGTCACGACGGACTGCAGGGCCACGCGAATAAGCGTTTTGGCTTCCATAGTGCGAGTTTCGCATCCGGAGGGCATGCTGAGACAGATCGCTCTCGGTCTTGGTGCCCTTTTTGGGATGATGGGGATCGCGACGTTCGCCCTGCGAGCTCATTTCTGCATTGTGAATGCATGTCTCATGACGAAGACGGTCCTCATAGCTCAGACCACCAGTAAGCACTAGACATTCGTCGACTCCCGTGTTGGCGTTTAACTATCCACCGGTGAATAGCGGATTGTATCGCGGATGTACTCTTGAGTGCACTTCCGATCTGGTTCTTACGCAACGTGAAACTGAGTCGAAAACGGCGGATTCTGATATCTTCCGCCTTGTCGGCAAGCATGGTTATCAATGTCGTGACGATAATTGAGGCGGTGGCCCTCTTCCGGCTTGTTACGTCGGGTTCGATCATCTTTGAGCACGTCAAAGTGGCGTGCTCAATGATGGTGTGCAACCTGCTCGTGATCGTCACGTTTGTGTACCGCATCTTGCACAAGGGCAAGACGGGAATCAAGGACTCTATGACCGAGACAAACAGGATCGAGTTCACGACGGTTGACCTCGCTCAGGGAGGGCAAAGTCAAGCGACGAGCATGGGGCGGTCGTTGTCCGCACCGTCGGAAACGACAAACTCGTCCACTTGGTCTTTCCGTGACAGTCAACCCAAGGCATCTAGATCTGTGTCTGCAGCAGCGTCTCGGATACATGTAGACTTGGAGGAAGAGCGCCAATAAGTTAGGACTGAGCTGTCCTGTGCACTATGGTCAGTTAGCTATAGTGTCAGTGTAATCCTTAAAGTTGCCGCATCAGATCTTCAGAGTTTGAGCTTACATCACCATTTCAAATCATCCGTTGATCCATCGGGGCCGACCGGTTGACCAATTCTTGACTGTCCTACTAGTAGCTTGGTCCTAGCGCTAGCAATGACCTTCCGCTCGGACTTGGCGTATCATAGTACTCTGGACTGTGTGTAGGTTTTGGTATCGATGGTGTATGCACGTGTATGAGCCGTATGTGCCAGCGGTGGCGAAATTTCAGTCGCGTTCCTGGCCGACTCAATCAATCATGTGCCTTTCAATTCACTCTGTGGGCTCGGGTAACCTCAGGGGGAGATGTCGTTATGAGAAATTTATTTGCTGCGGTGTTTCAGTTTCAATTCGCGATACACGTAAGTATGTCCGATTTGCGCTTGGTGACTGTGAATCATTGACAGCAAGAACACGTATATTGAACCACCGGGTACTCAGACCCGCACCCATACCCGGTCCGGTCCCCGCGGAGCGAGTAGTAAGCATCTATTATATTCTGAAAGTTGAGAAATTGACATTCGGTGCACCTGCTAACCAACGCAGGGTTTCCATCAATGTACACTCGATTTAAACGACGGGTGTCTTGGTTGTTTCGTTGACGGCCCTTCAGCAGCGAAGACATCCGATTCGCGGTGCTTCCCGAGAACCTATGAGTTATGTGTGTACATATATCGCACGGTGTCCAAAGGAATTCCTTGTCACATAGATCGTCTCCTACACTTAAACGTCAGGCTGTAGATACAGGTATACATATATGTATCCACTTTCACCACAGTGTGTCAATGAATCCATCCATGATTTGATCCGCCCCCGAACAAAAACTCGCGTACCGATAAAAAGGTCTATTGCGTCGGCCATCATGATGAGTCGGATCCCGTAGCTCCCTCCGCGTTGTCCTCGACCCCCACAGATATTTCCGTCGAGCGAGGCCTCTCCGACGCCGTTGAGACCTGTACGAGGCCTGTCGTCATGTACTTGTCCACACCACTCTCCGTGAAGCCCGTGTTGAGATCCACGTTCGTGAACGAGACCACCTCTTCCGGTGCGTCGAGATCGCCCCCCTTGCCACGGCGATACACGCGGTATACAAACGCCACGATCACGAGGAGGTTACACACGATCAACGAAAGCGCCGTCTTGTAATGGAGTCACGTGAGTGAAACAAACCAACAAAGAAATAAGAAATAAGAACAAATGTGTCACATCATTGGGGCGTGGACGTCGAGGGAAATGAAAACCTCTACCTACGTTCTCCTTTTTTTCATTTCTGTGCGCCCAGCAAAAGTATGACAGATCGAATGTGACTTACCTTGACGTGAGCGATGACGACGATCCCGGTGGACGTCACCGTGAAGAGAACAATAGAATGCAAAATGGTGACCGCAGTGATCAACAACGATGCAGAGAACACCGAATATATCAAAATCCGCTGTCCACGGGTAATCCTTGCGCTTCGGAGGAAATAAATAGGCAAACAGACGAGCGCAGAATCGGAAATCACATCCGCTATAAGCGAGGGCTGAGATCCACTGGGGGTCATGATGAACATGAGAATGACTGGGACGACTGACTGATAAGTTGAGAGACTCCGACCGAAGCTGCGGCGTCACAGTCATCCTTGACGCAAATACCGATTCTCTGAGCTACCAATGCAGCCCACATGACGAGGAACGAATAGCCGACGAGGAACGCGATGCGTCGAAGCTGCTGAGAAGGGTTCGCGACGCGGACGATGGAGAATAGGATGCTTATCCGACAAGCCCTGGAGGAGTGGTCAACACAAAAAATAAGGTTCACAACCACAACAGTTGCGCGCGCGAAATCGAAAGCACATACCAGAGAACACAAGGAAACGCCACCGCCCCCATCCAGTCGGCGATGTCGTCTATTGGTTGATCTGGTTCAAGACAAAACGCATCGATCTAAGTAGTGAGTCGCGTCAGAAGGGATCTAATCCTTACCTGTCTCGGGCGCATCCAGCAAGGCAGCCACGAGACACACCATGTCAGCTGCGAGCGCGAGCGCGGCCCAACCGTCTTCCCACCAGAAACGTGACATATACCAGCGAAAGATCAGCCTAAAAACCGTGCATGCGATCGCAACACCGTGGAACGAGCTCGCGATGACTGGGAAAATGAACAAAGAAGAAGGTTGCCCCGGAATTGCCTCGTCAGTTCTCCATGCAAAAAAGAGAGGCCAAAAGGCCAAAACACGGCATACTTTTCAAAGCTGGAGACCAGGGCGACAGATTCATGGGGCCAGGCAGTGGGGGGGTCGGAGAATCCATGAGAGATGGGATACCGACTGGCTTAAATATTTGCCTGGGGGCACAGCGATACCTCATTGCACCCATTCGTCTTGCGTTCCCTGATCACGGCATCCTTATGGTAATCAAAAACGTCCCAAGACAAGCGTATTCCAGAGCCGGTACCTCCCGTACCATTACGGTTCATGACAGTCCTGCGTTGTGTAGGGGGTGAAACAAGACTGCCAAAGCTTTTCTTGAAGAAACGATACTGAGCCCATGGCCAGATGGAATGGTGGCATTTAGAATTGTGCACCCTGAGGATGAGGCTGTTGGTCATCATCAATCAACTGAATAGAGTGGTGAACTTCATCAGAGGCAGTTCAAACAATGATCCTGGAGGTCGCTGCCAACTCGCTGGTACCTCACCAGTCAGGCGTCAGGGACCAATCGTGATTGGTTGTTTCCAGGTTCTCGGCTACTGATGCGGCGACCAATTGCAGTTCGTCTGAAAGATACCGTGGCGTCCAAATTCACATTGGCACATCGGAGGACCTTCATCTTTTGGTGTTAAGTTTCTTCTTATATATATACCATCTTTGTTTTCATTCCAATGCCTCTCGACCCGTTACTAGTATCTGTATGGTGTCGAGATTCGAGAGCTTACCGCGTGTCAAACTGGTTTTAATCAAGATTATACATGTAATTATTTGATCAGATAATAAAAAGAAAGGACTTGGATCAACGTTCAACTCCAGAGGGTGATGAAACTCAGGGTCACTGTCGGCATGTTTCAAGGGATCAGATCGATCAGACACAGGCTCACAGCACTTGGTCCCATGACCCTCCGTGCTCCATTCGGTCAAGTGCTGTTTGTTTCACCCCACATAAACAAACATCCAGAGCAGCGGACATATCCTACATTTATGTAAAAGTTGGGCTGTAGACGTATGTAAGTATATGAGAGCCTTTGGACGAATCGGGTGATTTAATGTAGTAACAGGGTATGGTAAATATATCCACTCGTGTAAACTCAGGGTGCTCTATATATCAGATTAGATATCTACAGTACACCAGCTCATAATGCATACAAGTGGATCACAAAAAAGCTTAATCATCATTGAGTTTAGGTGACAGAACGTTCAAAGTGTAGGATTTATGCATTATGAGCTAGTCTACTGTATGTGAAGGAACTACCCATGATTTGATCCCCCCCTCCCCCGAACAAAACTCGCGTACAGACAAAAAAAAAGGCCTATTGCGCTGGCCATCATGAGTCGAATCCTGTAGCCCCCTCCACCCTCTCCTTGACCCCCACAGATATTTCCATCGAGCGAGGCCTCTCCGGCGCCGTTGAGATCTGTACGACGCCCATCGTCGTGTACTTGTCCACACCACTCTCCGTGAAGCCCGTGTTGAGGTCCACACTCGTGAACGAGACCACCTCATCTGGGGCGTCGAGATCGCCCCCCCTGCCACGGCGATACACGCGGTATATAAACGCCACGATCACGAGGAGGTTGCACACGATCAACGAAAGCGCCGTCTGTTACCACGTAATGCCACGTGAGTCAAACGAACGAACAAAGGAAAAAGAAAAAGAAAAAGAATGAACGCGAGTGTGTCACATCATTATGGGGGCATGGACGTCGAGGGAAACGAAAGCCTCCCACGTTTTCCCTTTTTCTTTTCCGATGCTACGAGAAAAAGGACGACAGATCGAATGCGACTTACCTTGGCGTGAGCGATGACGACGATCCCGGTGGACGTCACCGTGAAGAGAACGATAGAATGCAAAATGGTGACCACAGTGATCAACAACGACGCAGAGAACACCGAATATATCAAAATCCGCTGTTCGCGAGTAATCCTTGTGCTTCGGAGGAAATAAATAGGTAAACCGACGAGCGCAGAATCGGAAATCACATCCGCTACAAATGAGGGTTGAGATCCTTGGCATGATCATGGAAACGAGTGGGACGACTGACTGATAAGTTGAGAGAGTCCAACCGAAGCTGCGACTTTACATTTATCCTGGACACAAATATCGATCTTCTGACTCATCAATGCGGCCCACATGACGAGGAACGAACAGCCAACGAGGAACGCGATGCGTCGAAGCTGCTGAGAAGGGTTCGCGACGCGGACGATGGAGAACAGGATGCTTATGCGACAAGCCCTGAGTGAGCGATCAGCACAAAAAAAAATAAGAGGAATCACAACCACCACAGTTGCACGCGTGGAATCGAAAGTACGTACCAGAGAACACAAGGAAACGCCATCGCCGCCATCCAGTCGGCGATGCTGTCTATTGGTTGGTCTGGTTCAAGACAAACGCATCGATCTAAGTAGCGAGCCGCGTCAGAGGTGATCTAATCCTTACATATGTCTGGTACATCCAGCATGGCGGCCACGAGACACACCACGTCGGCTGAGAGCGCGAACACGGCCCAACCGTCTTCCCACCAGAAACGCGACATATACCAGCGAAAGATCAGCCTAAAAACCGTGCATGCGATCGCAACACCGTGAAACGAGCCCGCGATGACTGGGAAAACGAGCAAAGAAAAAGGTCGCCAACCGCTTCGTCAGTCTCCATGCAAAAAGAGACCAAACGACCAAAAGACGGCTTACTTTTCAGAGCTGGAGACCATGGCAGTAGATTCATGGGGCCAAGTGGGGGTTGGAGAATCCATGAGAGATGGGATACCAACTGGCTTAAATACATGCCCGGAGGCTCAGCGATACCTCATCGCAGTCATTCGTCAAGCCTTCAGACCCAGGTTCCGTTCCCCGGGCCTGATCACGGCATCCTCCTTTGGTAATTCCTCCTTTGATAATCAAAAGCTTCCAAAGACAAGCCCACTGAGTAACCGGTATGGTTCATGACAGGACCCCATGGTGCGCTGTGTAGGGGGTGAAACAAGAGTACTGCCAAAGCTTTTCTTGAAGAAATGATACTAAGCCCATGGGTGGCATTGAGAATGACCGTGGACCCTGAGGATGCCTATTCATCGTCGCTAATCGACTGAATGACGGTGAATTGCAGTTCATCATGATCTGACTCGGAAAAGAGCACAGCGTCCAGATTCGCATCGCGTCGGACATTCAAAGCTTCATCTTTTGATAGTCAACGTTTCTTCACGTGTACAGCGTCTTTGTTTCGTTCCAACGCCTTGTCGAGAGCTTAGCAACCGCGCGTCCAACTGCAGTAGATCATATCTGTCTTGCTGTACTGTGCACGGCGTCAGCAAACTCGTTTAGTAATTATTTAATCAGATAACAAAAATGGATCATCATCTATTGAATTCAGGGTGCAAGGTGTGAGCCTGTGAGGGAATCAGATCGAGCTCACACTGATCGGTCATATGCATGCGAGTTGAGCGAGACGAAGGCCAGGTCTTCCTACTAAGGAAACCCGTGCTGTAAGACAATTTGTTGGGATCGCTTAGGCATTGAAATGCGTCGTCAAAAACATTACGTTTTCAGGCTGCTCGACAGATCGGTGGCACTGGCAGCACTTGGTCCCGTAACCGAGTCCGTGCTCCACTCCACACAAACAAACATGCAAAGCGGCGAAAAAGACGGACACACAAATTCCTGGACCTTTCGGGTCCAGGTCTCACTTTCTTAATTGTCTGTCATCAAACCACTACTATAATAGGAAATGCCGAAAAACGACTACTAGGATAGAAAATGCTGACATAACGTTTGTGGCTCGCACACGGCGATTCTTTTTGAGCCCTTACGGAATTAACCCCTTGTCCTAGATCTGAACTTTGATATCATATTGCACAACATCTCAACGGGTCTTGCGGGTCCAGGGTTGCTCGGAGGGCTGTGGAATGATTTAGGTCGCTTTTTTCTGGACGATGTTGAAAAACGTCCAAATCGGAAAAAAAAAAAATCCCCTTGTGATCATTGAATCTTCGCCATCACGCTCGCGTGTTCGAACATGATGCCTCCCAAAAAAAACACCCTAATCATTCTCCTTGATGCCCCCAGGTCATTGAATCAAAGACACGTTGGCACCAGGTAAAGGTCACTTGCGGGCGAACGCAACGACGTCCTGATCAGCTGCACCCCGACCTTGCCCTCGCTCTTGGTGGTAGCCACCTGGACAAAGTCCTTGAGTAACTTCGAAACCAGCCTCCTTTTGCAAGATGAGCGAGAGCTGAATGGCACGATGCAACAAATCTGCGACGACCTCGATGTCGTCTTCCACCATGTTACGCGATGTCAGAGCAGTGCCATTCAGGTCCAGGAATACATTGGATTGGATATATATATAGTACACCAGCTCATAATGCATACGAGCCTGAGGTGTAGGATTTATGCATGATTACCTACTTGTCTACTGTATGTTACAGTATGTATCCACTCACCACAGTATGTGACATGATTTGATCCCCCCTCCCCCGAACAAAACTCGCGTACAGACAAAAAAAAAAGGCCTATCGCGTTGGCCATCATGAGTCGGATCCCGTAGCCCCCTCGACCCTCTCCTCGACCCCCACAGATATTTCCGTCAGGCGAGGCCTCTCCGACGCCGTTGAGACCTGTACGACGCCCGTCGTCGTGTGCTTGTCCACACCACTGATCGTGAAGCCCGTATTGAGATCCACGTTCGTGAACGAGACCACCTCTTCCGGGGCGTCGAGATCGCCCCCCTTGCCACGGCGACACACGCGGTATATAAACGCCACGATCACGAGGAGGTTGCACACGATCAACGAAAGCGCCGTCTGTTACCACGTAATGTCATGTGAGTCAAGCAAACAAACAAAAGAAAACGAAAAAGACCAAATGCGAGCTTGTGTCACATTATTATGGGGGCATGAGTGTCGAGGGAAGCGAAAACTTCCATCCACGTTCTCCCTTTTGTCTTTGGACGCGCCGGGGGGAAGGACGACAGATCGAATACGACTTACCTTGGCGTGAGCGATGACGATGATCCCGGTGGACCTCATCGTGAAGAGAACGATAGAATTTAAGATAGTGACCGCAGTGATCAACAACGACGCAGAGAACACCGAATATATCAAAATCCGCTGTCCGCATGTAATCCTTGTGCTTCGGAGGAAATAAATAGGCAAACCGACGAGCGCAGAATCGGAAATCACATCCGCTATAAAACGAGGATTGAGATCCTTGGCATGAACGTGGAAACGAGTGGGACGACTGACTGATGAGTTGAGAGAGTCCGACCGAACCTGCGACGTCACAGTCATCGTTGGCGCAAATATCGATTTTCTGGCCTAGCAATGCGGCCCACATGATGATGAACGAACAGCCAACGAGGAACGCGACGCGTCGAAGCTGCTGAGAAGGGTTCGCGACGCGGACGATGGAGAATAGGATGCTCATCCGACAAGCCCTGAGGGAGCGGTCAGCACAAAGAAAAAAAATAAGGACCACAACCACCACAGTTGCGCGCGCGGAATCGATAAAGCACACACCAAAGAACGCAAGGAAACCCTACCGCCGACATCCAGTCGGTGATGTCATCTAGTGGTGCCGTTTCCTGGTCTGGTTCAAGACGAAACACGTCGATCTAAATAATGAGTCGCGTCAGAGGAGATCTAACCCTTACCATCGAATGGATCTAGCAAGGCAGACACGAAACACAACATGTCGGCTGCGAGCGCCAACGTGGCCCAACCGTCTTCCCACCAGAAACGCGACATATACCAGCGAAAGGTTAACCTAAAAACCGTGCATGTGACCGCAACACCGTGGAACGAGCTCGCGATGACTGGGAAAACGAGCAAAGAAAAAGGACGACCAATTGCCTCGTCAGTCTCTCCATGCAAAAAAAAGAGAGAGACCAAACGGCCAAAACACCACTTACTTTTCAGAGCTGGAGACCAGGGCAGCAGATTCATGGAGCCAGGCAGTGCGGGTTGGAGAATCCATGAGAGATAGGGTACCGACCGGCTTAAATATTCACCCGGAGACAGAGCGACACCTTTTTGCAGGTCTGTTCCCCTGATCACGGCACCCATTGGTAATCCAAAACTGTGACCTCCCAGGACAAAAACTGAATAGCGATGAATTGCAGTTCACATGATTGATCTGAAAAAGATCTCTTGGAATACAACGGCGTCCAAGTTCGCATCCCGTCGGACCTTCATCTTTTGATGTTCAACGTTTCTTCATATGTGTAGCATCTTTGTTTCATCAACCAGATAAGTTACCGCGTGAACTGGTGTCGTGGTGGAGACCCATGCCCGTGGGAATGCATGACATACCAAACTTACCATCAAGGCAATCTAACCTTAACCTGACGCAGGGGTTCTCATGGATTCACTCGCGCGGATCCAGATAGTCTCGATAGGGGTTTCGTGGTTTCGCCTTTGTGGAAAGCAGTAATCTTTGACGGTTGTAGCGAATGGTTTCATTGTGTTGCGGCTAGCATAGAGACCTTTCTCCCCCTTCTTCAATTACGTGGGAATTTCGCGCAGAAAGTTAACCTCGGGTCCAGGGATGCCTGGAGGGCGCTGCTATAATTATTATTTAATCAGATAACAAAAATGGATCAACTATTGAATTCAGGACTCAAGGTGTGAGGGAATCAGATCGATCAGCTGGACGCCCTGAGGCTCACAGCACCTGGTCCCGTAACCCTCACGGTACTCCGTTCGGCCAAAAGACGGACAAATTGTACACCCAGCTGGAAAATCAGGGTCGTTGCACCACACAGTAACGTTGTACAGCACATGTCAAGGTTGCATTGAGCATGGGGGCTAAGGATACACAAATGGTTTAGGTCGCTTTTGCCGGACGATGTTGAAAACGTCCAAATCGGAAAGAAAAAATCCGCTCGTGATCGTTGAATCTTCGCCATCACGCTCGCGCGAACATGGTGGCCCTCCCCCCCCCAAAAAAAAAAACAGGGAAACCCCCTAATCATCCTCTTCGATGCCCGCAGGTCGTTG
>JBBPRX010000180.1:0-21659 GCA_038093195.1 Boletus fagicola
CTGACTAGTGTCACCGTTGCCAGCGGGCGGCAATGCCGTTGTGAACACGTCTTCGGTGACGGACGGTGCGGCTGTGATACAAAGCGCCATCGATGCCTTTGGGGGGGTCACCATCCTGGTAAACAATGCAGGCATATTGCGGGACAAGGGGTGCGTTGTCGTCCTTTCGTCCTTGGCTGTAGATTTCGAAAGCTTACGCGCATGGTTGACTGGGATAGGTTCAAGAACATGTCGGACGCCGAGTTTGATCAGGTCGTTGCGGTACATCTCAAGGGTGCTTATGCCTGTACCAAGGGTGCTTGGCCGCATTTCCGCAACCAAAAGTTTGGGCGGGTCGTCAATGTGTCGAGCGCTGCGGGCATCTATGGTATGTTTTCTGTGCAACGTCGTGGGCACCTTGTGTGGTTGCTTAAACATGTGTGTATGATTATGACAGGCAACTTTGGTCAGGCAAATTACAGCGCAGCAAAGATGGGTATAATCGGATTTACGAAAGCGCTTGCGAAGGAAGGCGCCAAGTACAATATTAATGCGATTGCGGTTGCACCCGTGAGTGTTCTTTGGTGCGTCATCTCTGACACGCGTGTTTACCGTGTCCGATTTGCCAGGTGGCTGCATCAAAGATGACAGAAACCATCATGCCGCCCGAGCTTCTCGCGAAGTTGAAGGTATGATGAGTTTATGGATCCTGTGCATCAATGTCTGAACGCGGACTCGCGGACTCTTTTTTTTTGCTAGCCTGATTTCGTGGTACCGTTTGTCGCTGCCGTGTGTCACCCTGATGGTCCAAACGCTTCGGGACGCGTGTTTGAAGTCGGAGCAGGGTTCGTCGCAGAGAATCGGTGGGAGAGGAGCAAGGGGGCCATCTGGAGGACGGACGAAACATTTACGCCTTCTGCTGTGAGGCGCATTTCCCATTTCTAGGCCTGATATCACCTGAATAGGCATGCAGGTCAAACTCAAGTGGTCAGAAGTCACCGACTTTTCAGACCCAAGATAGTGAGTGCAAGCGATGCGTGTTATATGCTTTCGTTCTTACAGGATCACAGTCCAGAGTCACCCGCGGACGTCGAGAGCACGGTGTGCCATCCGTTCAGACACGAGAGGATTATTACTCATGGTTTTAACAGCTCGATGTTGCTTCCACTCTGCCGCCGAATTCTCAATCGACGTCACCCATTCGATTTGGTGGTCAAACTGTCATCATTACCGGAGCTGGTGCGGGTCTTGGTCGTGCCTACGCTCTCATGTATGGTCGACTTGGAGCCAATGTCGTCGTAAACGACGTTAGCGAAAAGGGAGCCAACGCGGTGTGCGAACAAGTCCGGCAAGGCAAGTGAACCTCGTACCGCCCGAGATTCTGAATCCTAACGGGCAACTCGTTGCAGCTGGCGGAAAGGCAGCGCCCGTCATCTGCTCTGCAGAAGACGGTGATAGCATCGTCAAGGCAGCCTTGGACGCGTTTGGCGGTGTGCACGTTCTCGTGGCGAACGCGGGTGTGTTGCGAGATCGTTCGTTTGCTGCCATGTCGGAGCAGGAGTGGGATCTCGTGATGGCTGTCCATCTCAGAGGTACCTACAAGGTTGGTTCTTCTCTGGGGATCCTGCACGTTGATGGTTTGTTGACGGCAACACTAGTGTGCCAAAGCCGTTTGGCCGATATTCCAGAAGCAAAGGTATGGACGAATTGTGACCACGTGTTCGCAAGTCGGTATCTGTGAGTCGATATACGCACACTAGTGCTGCTCTACATCCTAAGATCACATTTTCCCAGACGGAAACTTTGGGCAGACCAACGTGAGTTATATCTTTGTTGCTTTTCGTAGCCGTCTCACGCACTTTTTTGGGGTAGTACTGTGCAGCCAAGGCTGCTATCATGGGATTCACGAAGACCCTTGGGTTTGAAGGGAAGAAGTACAACATTATCTGCAACGTCATCGCTCCAAGTGCCGGTACCGCGATGACGATGACAGTATGGTCTGTCGACGTTTAACCTTCCACCACAACTCCTCGCTGACGCGGTCTCCAGGCCGAAAGAGATGGTCGATGCTTACAAGGTAGCTCATCCTCGGCATCTCTGGAGAGTTTTCGATCACTAACCAACACCCGCCCAGCCCGATTACATCGCCCCCGTCGTGGGCTACCTCACCAGTCAAGACAATACCGATACGACGGGAAGATTGTTTGAAATATCGGGCGGCTGGGCAGCCGAGACGCGGTGGCAACGGACGGGTGGACATGGTTTCCCGACGAACGTGACCTTGACGCCCGAGAACGTTCTCGCGAAATGGGACGTATTTACCAACTTTGGTGCGTGACGTGCTTTTGGGTTTAAATTCGTCGCTAACTGATTCCGGATATGTAGATGATGGGCGGGCGACACATCCAGCGACGACATCAGAAGGTATGGTGACGCTCATGGAGAATTTGGACAATACGACGGGGGAGATTGTCAAGTCGAAACTGTGATTTCGAGTGGCATGATGGTCGAGGAGACCTGGCCTTGGAATGTGTATTGTGCACCTTTGTTTAAATAATGTGATTGTAGATAAACACTCGATGGCATAACTTGATCTAAATATTGATTGAATCAAATTCCAGCCTTCAAGTCTGTTATTACAGGTGGGAATAGTTGCACGGTATTATAGTACATCTACAGAACAAGGAACCAACCAAGAATAAGGACTGGTACTCCTACGATATGTGACATTTGTGTTGAAGTCAGTAAAGTGACCAATCCAAAAACAGATGGGAATTAGTCCTCGGTGAGATCAATAACCTCAGAAATAGAACATGGTTGTTTGCCTAGCCCAGAATCCTCACTTTTGATTCTCTTAGACCTTGGTGCTTCTGACAACCTAGTTTCTAGATCTTCAAGTCTTCTGAGTTCATTCTGTTACTCGAATGTGAGAATAATGCATGAAGTATTAATGAAAGCACGAGATGGATACTTTGAGATTATGTATCCTCTCTTGCAATTCAGCTTTATGCAAGTCATTGCTCTGGGATCTGGTTCAGGTTTGGGACTAGGGCTGTTATCAGAGGTATCCGGTTTCGGAACAAGACCGTGTGCCTGTAATAAAGCTGAGATATCAAGTTAAAAGCCCAAGAAAGCAGAAACAGAATGGAAACCAGTGTTACCGATTGGCCTGTACTTGAAAACAAAGAACATCGATGTTTCATCATTGACAATTAGGTTGGAAACAGAGAGATGGTCGTTCCTGGCTCTCTCTGGACCGAAGCTAGGAATGTTGGATGATGCGTGAGCGATTATCTCGGTTCTCGACGGCAACACTTACCCTATCCGATGGTGAGCTGCCTTGTTAGACGTCTCGTGAAATTTGTCGTTGACGTCCGGTACACCTATATCCACGTGGCGAAGACGGCGGTCTTTGACCAACCTTCCATGTTCAATTTCCAAAGAGATCGCTCCAAATCCTGGGGGAACCTCTTTATTGAGCAAACGGTCATCGTCTAGATTTCAAAGACGAATTCTCAGCCCAATTTGTGAGATAAAAGACATGAGAAAGAAAACTCAACCGCTAAGCTGAATACGGGAAAACATGAAATCGCGCGTTTTTGTATCCGTATCGATGTTTGACATCTCTGCCGTATCCCCGTCGCCGAAAGGACCAGGGTACATGGGTGACCCGCCACAGAAGATGCCATCGACGGTCAGCCAGCCTACGCTCCCTTTTGTGCGGGTTTGGGCGTGAGAGCGCCATTTGATACTGAACGTCTGGTCAAGTGGGTTGTGAAGGGGGAAGATGAGAGGAAGATTTTCAGCCCGAGATCAGGGAGGAAGAAGAAACGCGTCGTGTTTTTTTAATTACCTTGCCTTGCTCTGAAGCGATCCAACATGTTGTTCGAGTCGGAGTCACGAACTCGACGCGGTGTTCTTCTATTTCTTTGTCGTCGACGAGGACGTGCACGATGTAATCACCTATTTGCATGACGGGACGTGGAGCGCGACGCGCGTGGATGTCATTGGCGCAAGAACACGTGACGTTATGTGACAGTCGTGATCAACTCGTCCACGCGTTGCTTAACGCTCGACTTTCAGGAGGTGATATTCCGACCTCGGACGTCTCTTACCCATCCGCTTCTCCTCGAATTTGATCCAGATTCCGTTGCCTCATCCCGACAAGTAGTAAGTGGTTGGCTTAACCGTTGGTCCGATTAAAGACTTCATCCAACCTGGTGATGCTTGATGCAGTGGAACCATCTAGACATGTTGATACAGATATGCCGCATGGTTTTACATCAAGAGACGAAGTCCGAGAAGGCGGTATTTCCCGGGGGTCGTCTACTTCGGTGAACGTAAGGAGATCGAGTGTTGATGGAAGGAGAAGTGCTCGGCGGCAGAGGAGTTATATTTTACGACGTGCAGTTTCACTCTTCAAACCAGACAGAGGTGTCGGGCCGTCTCCAACTGTGTGGGGAAGTGTCAGATCAATAGTGCTGTCATCTTGTAAGTTGTTCCCTCGTTCTGGACTCCAATTCACATCGGTTACCTTTTAGATCTGAATATACTCCTTATCTTCATCCCAATATCTGTATGCTCTCTCTCCCTACCAAAGAATATAACCAAATTGGACTATCCTTGCCTAGTGGGCACTCAACTTTGCCATACCAAATCAACATACTGCTGTGTTTGCCTGTATGCTTGTCTGCTACCTCCTTTCCTGCTTCCTGATTTCATTCCCCCAGGCTCCTTCATAGCGTTAATACCGTTGGCTCAGGTTAGTTGACGGAATTACAGTACCACCCACAGCCTTGTATTTACGGGCCGATCAGCTGCTCGCTTTTGCTACTGAAGAACTCTCGCTGCGTGTCGGACAAACGTTGGCCGGCCTTATCAATGCAACCTTGGTCAGTACGTTACCAATATATCGCAATCCCTTCTAACATGTTCTACGTAGGGAAACATGCAAGTCAAACCGTTCTGTTCGAAAACGTGACCGCTCACCACTCTGCCCCACAGCGTCGAACTCGTTGTTTCGGTATGTGGAGTGTCGTGAACGCTTACGCGCCCTCCCCGTCTTACACTCACCCCAGATCATCGCGTTGACTAAATGTCAACTCACGATCGTACAATCATCGCGTGAGCTATTAGTATTACTGTACCTGTTGCACCTACTTGACATCCACTGCGCTCCTAGTTATTGGTTCTATTCTGAGTAACATATGCAAGTGTGGTCGACACTTCCAATGACTGTTTTGCTAATGTCAGATTCTCATAGTGCTTGTTCTCGGCACGTGTTTCTTCGCAGGTGGTTTGCGATTCTCAGAACAGGGCTTTGGCACGAGTGCGGGTTTCTCGGGCGTATCACTATTCTTCCCTGCTTGACAACAAACCGAAGGTGCCGCACAGCTCAACGCATCGTTGTTGACAATCAGCGTCATCGCCGTCCTGTTGCCTGTTGCCTTCCTCACCATTCTTCAAGGACTTCCAGGTTTTGATGAGGCCACTGCCACTCAGCAAATCCTCAAAACCAGTCACGGCGTAAGGTTTTTTCCTTGGGTTCTAATTTACGCCCTAGTCTCATGTCTGTTTTTTTCTAGTTTGCCGTCATTCTACTTTTTAGTACGGTCTTTGTGTTCCAAGGTATCTCTTTGCAAAGCTGACACTCTTCTCATTCTTCAGTCTACATGTCTTATTTGTTTTTCCAACTCTCTTCCCACAAGGATCTCTATCAGGATGATAGCAGTGAAATATCTATATCGAAAAGATATATTGGTGAGAATCCCTTTACAGGGAAGCTGAAGAGGAGGATTCTTCAGGTGAAGACATCTTCGACGTCAAGGCACGGCGGGCTTGTGTCGCCCGTTGGTCTGCATCCATCGCAAATGGAGAACATGCAATTCCAAGAAAATAATGTTGCATCGACTGAACAGAGTGGCCCGAGGACCGATCTCGATAATTCTGGACCACCTATTATACGGTTGGAAAACAGCGAACAGTCTGAGGAACAAAAACCTCAGATGAGCGTAGCAGTATCGTTCTGCCTCTTGGCAGTCACCACAGTGGTGCGTCTTTCCACCATCCCAATTCGAATGGCACTGAAGTATGGTTCATATCGCAATGCAGCTCGTTTCCGTCACCGCGAATTTCCTTGTTGACTCCATAGATGGCATGACAGAGTATACTGGCATTAACAAAGAGTTCGTCGGTGTCGTTCTCCTACCCATCGTCGGAAACGCAGTGGACCACGTCACCGCAGTGACGGTATCTGTGAAAGACAAACTAACTCTTAGCCTGGGTGTTTCGGTCGGCTCCAGTATCGTGAGTAGGATCTGATCGCTCTGCTTTGTACAGAGGCACTTAGGATTACCCCGCCCAGCAAATCGCACTGTTCGTCATTCCGTACGTATATTCGCTCAACTCGTGGTCTGTTGCATGTTGTATTCACCGCCCATCATCACAGCTCGATGGTCATATTGGGATGGATGATTGGGAAGCCATTGACTTTCTTATTTGACCCACTCGAGTCCATTATTATGTTCCTTTCTGGTAAGTGTAGCACGACAGTAATTGCTCCACGGTCACGATCGACTCGTGTGTTGTCCAGTGCTCACGGTGAACTATGCTGTCCAAGACGGTAAATCAAACTGGCTGGAGGGTGTGATCCTCATATGTGAGTTGCGTCCCCCTCGCTCGAGGATTTCGTGCTGAGGTGTCACTAGGCCTGTATCTCATTGCCTGTCTCACTTTCTTTTATTATCCTGGTAGCGCAATGTGCTTGCTTTGTTCCTGGTTTTGTCCCTGACCCGATTTACTTTGCAGGTTCACCAAGCGTTTTCGCCAATTGCTCGTAGATCTGTGGGGTTCCCCGTTTTCGACTGTACATGGGGTTCTTCTTTTTATCTATCTAATTTTATGGCATGACCAGTATAATATTCAACTATAGCATAGATAGCATCGATGCTTGATTCAACTCTCTAGATGTTACGCAGTGCTGCAATACTATTGGTGCACGAAGCTAATTTTGCTTGGCATGTGATTTCGTTGTCGGACGTTCCCTCGTCGCGCATTCGAGTAGCAACCTCGTCGTTACTTTCATTGACTAGCAAGTAACAGAAACATGTACAAGCTACCCGCCGTTTTCGTCGATCCCGAAGACTCTCAGCTAGTAGCAGACGCGAAGAAACAGGTTCCGGAGGACCAAGATTACTCGTACACGGAGCGGGACGTTATCCTTTACAACCTCGGTATCGGTGCTACCGAGCAAGAGCTTCAATGGACGTACGAGAATCACGAGGAGTTCGCTGCTCTCCCCACCTTTGGGGTCATCCCACAGTTTGGTGCTAGCTCAGGTGTACCGCTCGGATGGCTCCCGAATTTCAACCCGGTACGTGTCTCAGGTCAAGGTTCTGCACCTCCCGCCCTCCCTTCCCGGATCCAAACGAGACCGTTAACTGCGTCTTCTTTGCCATTGGCGGGCGATGGCATTTCCGTTTTTTTCCCCGTTATAGGCAAAGCTTTTGCACGGCGAACAATACTTGTCTATTAAAGCTCCTATACCTACTGAAGCGAACGTCGTGAACACAACCCGGTGTGTAACGAAACCAACCCCATCAGCTCGGGTCAACTGACCATGACGAAACACAAGGCTACTTGAAGTCCTGGATAAGGGCAAGGCAGCTTCTGTCACGACCCTCGTCCAGACCAGGGACAAGGACACGGGACAACTTCTCTTTGAAAACCAAGCTACCGTCTTCATCCGTGGCGCGGGCGGGTTCGGGGGTAAACGTTCTGGAACCGGTACGCTTTTCATTTCCTATCGGCCGAACTCGGTTTACGCCCAAAGTTTTTCCCTCACCTCGGACATGTTTGTCATAGACAGGGGTGCGGGAACGGCAGCAAATGTACCACCGAAACGCGCCGCAGATGCTGTCATGGAAGAAAAAACGTCACCCACGCAGGCTGCATTATATCGGTCAGTTCCCCTCCATCATCGTTGGTGATCGCTATCTCGGGCAATCTCTCACACCGAGCTTTCAATCGCGTGAATCAGTCTGAGCGGCGATTACAATCCGTTACACGTATGTGTCCTTTTCCTCCCTCTTTTAGTGAACACGGATCTGAAAGCACACTTTCACTGATATATCTTTATATATACACTACCTGCATCCCCATTTGGCATCCTCGCTGAACGAATGATGTTCGAATCGGCCGTTTCGACCCCAGATCTCGCCTGATTTTGCCGCGATTGGTGGATTTGACAGGCCGATACTGCACGGTACGCCACTCTTGCCGAGTCAAACCTTTTCTGCATTTGACAAGAATCAAATGGTTGTCGGGGTGGGATGACACAAAGGACTTTGTTTCATGGGGATTGCGGGCAAGCATGTGCTCAAGACGTTTGGTCCTTACCAGGACATCAAAGTCCGGTACGTCGCGGAACAAAAGAAAGTGGGGTTCTCGTTTTTGAAGGAACCCCCACCGGATCATGTCATTTGTGATTCAGGGTTCACTAACCTCCGATCATTATTTTCCCATACCCCGCAGGTTTGCCGGCATTGTGTTCCCTGGTGAGACGCTTGTCACCGAGATGTGGAAGGAAGGTAACAAGGTGATATTCAGTACGTCGCGCTTTTTTTTTCTTTAGTAAAAAAAAGGGTCTAGGAACGGCGGGAACGCGTGTGCTCATGTTTCGTGATTGCTATAGCTACGAAAACCAAGGAACGAGGGACTAGCGTTTTGACTAACGCCGCGGTGACGCTGGCGAATGGGGACAAGGCGAAGTTGTAGGACGATGCATGGATCGGACGATCCTTTGAGCGTCTTGTATGCAGCGTTTTGGAGTCATCAGAAGCTTGAGGGTCTGGTTGGTTTTTGGATATGTAGGGTGCGTATGGAGATTACGAGAAATGAAACAATTGTAGCCAGTCCCCAGCCGACCGGATGGTGCTTGTAACTCACCTTGATAGCTCCGCCATACGCGGCTTGTCTCGAACTCACCTCGACGCCACTTCGAGTCCGTACAGTGCGGGATCATCACGTGTCGGTGTAACAATGCCAATGTCAATGCCAAGTAAAGTCGTTGGATGCATGGTACTATCTACATGGTCGTCCGAAACTCGTTAAATAAACTTGTCAGTCAAAAGGTCCACAAATATTGGGGGGATGCGTAAAGTAGAACGTAGACGGACGGGCATAGTCTGAGTGACCGGGACGTGCGTAAGGGTACATTGACCGGGTCACGATCCTTTGGGTCCCAGTGGGCGTGTCTTCTGACACCTCAACACGTCAACACGGGATCAGCACCTGAAACATGCCATGTATCAGAAACATCACTGAACACGGGTGTGCGCGCTGGAGCTGGGTAGACTCCATACATACCGGGGTAATACCAAAACGTGACACAGAGGATGAGGTAGAGACCTAGTTATCATGCGTCGTCAGTAACAAAAGAAGAAGAAAAGCCGGTGCACCGTCATGGGCGCGCCGAGGCGATGAGAGCAACGTACACATGAGGATCATCCCTTCGAGCCAGTTTGACTTGCCGTCTTGGATGACGTAGTTGACTGTGAGCACTGCGTAGATCGTCACGGGTTACAGATTGCTGGATTGGCAAAAAGGGGGGAGCAGGAGAACGCACCTGAAAGGAACAGGACGATGGACTGGAGAGGGTCAAACAGGAGTGTGAGTGGCTTTCCGAGTATCCATCCTAACGTGACAATAAATCTATGTTTGGTGGGAAATGTAAGTGTCCATGGAACCATCGTCGATAACCGGGAGAGGAGGGGGGACGACGTACGGAATGACGAAGAGTGCGATTTGCTGGTGGACGAGGTTATTGAGTTCTGGAAATGGTGTATAGTGAAGGAAAACTAACGATGCTGGAACCAACTGCAACACCCAGACTCAGCGTCAACTTGTCCTTGACAGACACCGTCACCGCCGTGACGTGCTCTGCGGCATTTCCGACAATGGGGAGGAGAATAACTCCAATGAACCCCTGCTTAATACCTCCAGTTGCTGTCAGCCCATTGATGGAGTCTACTAGAAACTCCGCAGTAACAGCGACGAGCTACGCAGAGCGTCAACGATCGCCTTTACCATTAGGAGCACATATAACCAATAAACTTACTACGGTGACGACGGCCAAGAGTCCAACAGACACAGGAACGCTCATTTGAGGCTCCTCGGTCTCCTCCTCAAGTAGCATTGGTGCGACAACACGACCCGACTCCGGATCGGAGGTTGGCTGAGCAGTATAGGCCGCCTTGTCCTCCGACGCCGAGAAAGGGGGCTGGTGAGAGGACAGAGGCGAGGTGACCAGTGGCGTTTCAGCATATTGGGGTACAGCAGGTTGCTTTCCACGACGGAATTTCTTGATCTTGAATGGGTTGACCGTGTATTTCTTTGATTCCAGAATTTCATCGCTATCGTCCTGGTAGAGACCTTTGTGCGAAGAAAGCTGGAAGAAGAGGTAGGATGCATAGACTGAAAGGCAGAAAATCTACGTTAGTCATGCAATGATTGCAATCATGACTCGACAGCAAATCCGTACTAAAGAGTAGAATGATGGCGACCTGTGAAGAGCTCAGATACGTTCATTTATCTCCGATGTTGGTGAACGCACCCCATGACTCATGTTAAGAATCGATTGATCAACGGTGGCTGGGTCGTCAGTAGAAGACCCTTGAAGAGCCATCACGAAGGCACCAGGGAGAAGGACGGCGATGACACTGATGGTCAGAAGAGTTGAATTCATCTGTGCAGAGACTTTTGGTTCAAGGTTTCAAACAGTGCGAACGACAATGTGGTGGAGAAACACATACTGATCCCGAAACCCTGCTCCGAGAACCTCATGCCGCCCGCAAAGAAACACATGCCGAGCACGAGCACTGTGTGGTAGGGCAAGATTAATAGGGAAACATGTGACGGTACGGCTGAAGGCTTACGCAAATTACTCAAGATAGACCCGACAACTAGCAGAGGCTGTGAGTCCGGAAATGTGCAATTGACGGAGAGAGCATTTTACTCACGAGATGACTGCACGATGTCTAGTTCACACTTGGTCAAGGCGATGATCTGACAGAACGCGCAATGAGGATGCGACATGTAGGAGTACTTGGCGGAATTAACATACCGAAACGATCAACTCGACACTGGCAGAAACGCGTGGAGAAATAAACCCATCCAGAAGTGCAACGAGGATTCACTTACGCATTTCCCTAAGAAAATTTGTCAAAAGGCCGGTAAAAAGCCACCGATCACACTCACAAGTGTGGCATTCATGAGGCCTGCTAGGGTTTGCCCGACTCGCATTGACAATTCGTCCGTTGCAAATGCAAGCAGCTGGTGATTCATGAATACCATGTTGTAATTTGTAATTTCCGAGTCAACGACCCACCTTGGCAAGAGGTACGATGGCAAGAAACGAGACTGTTGAAGTGAGTTGACACCGACTAGTGCAGAACGAAAGACGACCACGCACAGACGAAGACCAGCGTGTGCTGGTCGGGCAACGCGAAATTTAGTATCCACTGAAAGCGGATATTAGCGCAAAAAGAAGAGAGAGAGAAATCATAAACCATACGGATATGGGAATACAAACGAGAAGAACATTCAAATCTGATAAGGAACATATGAAGAAGAGGACCTCGCTCCGTCGGCGGACGACTTACAAGATGCTAATATAATGGCTCGTATACTTTGCCGGACGGTTGGAGGCGGCCCCACCTTCTTTGGAGGCTGCATGAGGAGGGCGGTATGCTGCCGAAGAGAGGTTTTCTTTTGTTGAATTCCTCCCTCAGCCGCCGGTCTCCTCACTGCAGAGGATGAACCAGACGGCTGTTGGGGGAGTATCAGTTGTGTGGAAAAAAGCGACTCTGTGGTCTCTGCCACTGGTGTCGACGATCGTACGGTGTCCATGAGTTTCACAGGGATTAGTTAGCCTTGAATATAAGTAACCCACTACTATTTGGAGGGTAAAAGTCAACGTTGTGCTAGAACATTGGGAGACTTGAAGTACCTTGGAATGTCTGTTTGTGAAGGGGAACGAACAACGCGGGAGCAGCGAAAAACAAACGAACGAGTCCACCTAGGTATTTCAAGAGGCCGATGCCAAGTACTTTGCCGAGTGATCGTTACAGAGACCGAAAAAGGCAACCTCTGTCGTTCGATCAGACAAGTCGTTGAGTCGTTTAATTTCCTATGTTTTCTAAATTTCTTTCTTTTCTCTTCAGACACCTCTGCTAGGTTTCAAAACCGTATCCGCAGTCGCACCGAGTCTGCCCAGCACAGCAACCGAGCTCAAAATTGGTAGCACAGAGCGGAGATGTCCGAACTTGGCAGAATCGTTCTATTCGAATGTTCCATATCCACGCACGCACCGCACCATCCACACTTGTCCCTGGTCTGAGTTACGGTCTTTTGTACAGCCTCATGGCTACGCCGCAGCCTTCGTCGCAGCGAGGCGTGCTAAGCTTCATCGTAGCTCCCCTCCTTTTCCTCCCTATGGATCACCGTCCGAACACATTACATTGCAATTGCCATTTTAAGTAGTCACCAGGACATAATAGGGCGTCTGTGCTGTGTTACCCGTCAGTGCTTACATCACTGTTACAGATACCGATACCCGTACGCCGGGCTGTGCGTGCTTGACGGGTAAGCGTGCAACACTGTGTTGCCTCAACTTGCCTGGTACATACTTACTTATCTGCTTTGCGCTCCAATCCATGGATACTAACACACAATAGTGACTCAGAGCATTTCGACCGACATCATTCATTATGGCGCTCGATCACGAATGTCTGATTCTTGTAGATTCATCGTCATGCGCGATCATCTGAATCACCTTGTCATGCAGATACAAGTACTGATTCCGACTACAATGAAGTTGTCCATTACTACAACTAGTCATTTTTACTGTCTATAATCAGTGGCATCACGCTCGAGTCACTTCCTGGTCACGTGGGTTGGATGGACCCACATGAGGCCTACCTTAGGAGGATGCGCAAAGTAAAGGACTCGGTGTATCTTCCACTGGCTACCCGCTGGAACAACCTTCCAGACCATTGGCTACGGCCCCCCTCGTGTCAGCAATCAAGCATTCGTCAACTACATGGACGCCAACCTGCACTTGACTCACATCAACAACGAAGAGGACCCCATCCCAATCTGCCCTTCTGACAGCTCAACACGTCAACACGGGATCAGCACCTGCCAGTGAAATGTGCATGCATCAGAAACATCACTGAACACCACCGCAGCCGGGTAGACTCCAAACAGCGACGTACCAGGGTAATACCAAAACGTGACACAGAGGATGAGGTAGAGGCCTAGTCATCACGCGTGGTCAGTAACAAAAAAAAACAGCCGGTGTATCGACATGGGCGGGTCGAGGCAATCAAAGAAACGTACAGATGAGGATCATCCCTTCGAGCCAGTTTGACTTGCCATCTTGGATGACGTAGTTGACTGTGAGCACTGCATAGACCGTCACGGGTTACAGATCGTTGGATTGGTAATATGAAAGTGAGGGGACACACCTGAAAGGAACATGACGATGGACTGGAGAGGGTCAAACAGAAGTGTGAGTGGCTTTCCGAGTATCCATCCTAACGTGACCATAAACCTGTGTTGGTGATGAAGATAAACATCCATGGCACCATCGTCGGTAACCCGGGAGAGGAGGGAGGATGACGTACGGAATGACGAAGAGCGTGATTTGCTGGTGGACAAGGTTATTGAGTTCTGGAAATGGTGTATAGTGAAGGAGAACTAACGATGCTGGAACCGACTGCAACACCCAGACTCAGCGTCAACTTGTCCTTGACAGACACCGTCACCGCCGTGACGTGCTCTGCGGCATTTCCGACAATGGGAAGGAGAATGAGTCCGATGAACTCCTTACTAATATGTCCCGTTTCCGTCAGTCCACCGATGGAGTCTACCAGAAACTCTGCAGTAACAGCGACGAGCTACGCAGATCGTCAACGATCACTTTTGCTATCAGGAGCACATATAACCAATAAACTTACTATGGTGACGACGACCAAGAGTCCGACAGACACAGGAACGTTCATTTGAGGCTCTTCGGTTTCCTCCTCAAGTAGCATTGGTGCGACAGCGTGACCGGACTCCGGAACGGAGATTGGCTGAGCAGCAAGGGCCGACCTGTCTCCTGGCGCTGAGAAACGGGGCTGGGGAGAGGACGGAGGCGATTCAGCGTATTGGGGCACCGCAGGTTGCTCTCCACGACGGAATTTCTTGAACTTGAATGGGTTGGTCGCGTATTTCTTTGATGCAATGATTTCATCGCTATCGTCTTGGTAGAGACCTTTGTGCGAAAAGAGCTGGAAGAAGAGGTAGGATGCATAGACTGAAAGGCAGAACATCTGCGTTAGTCATCTAATCATAACTCGACAGCAAATCCGTACTAAAGAGTAAAATGATGGCGACCTGTGAAGAGCTCAGATATGTTCATTTATCCCCGATGACTTGGTGAACGTACCCCATGACTCATGTTAAGAATCGATTGATCAATGGTGACTGGATCGTAAGTAGAAGACCCTTGAAGAGCCATCACGAAGGCACCAGGGAGAAGGACAGCAATGACACTGATCGTCAGAAGAGTTGAATTCACCAGTGCCGAGACTTTTGGTTCAAGGCTTCAAACAGTGTGAACGACGATGGATGGAGAAACACATACTGATCCCGAAACCCTGCTCCGAGAATCTCAGACCACCCGCAAAGAAACACATGCCGAGCACGAGCACTGAGTGGCAGGGCAAGATTAATGGAGAAATAGGTGATGCGGCTGAAGCTAAGGCTTACGCAGGTTACTTAAGACCGACCCGACAACTAGCAGAGGCTGTGAGTCCGGAAATGTGCAACCGACGGAGAGAACGTTTTACTCACGAGATGACTGCACGATGTCTAGTTCACACTTGGTCAAGGCGATGATCTGACAGAACACGCAATGAGAATGCGGTATGTAGTAGGTGAACATAACGGGATTCAACATACCGAAACGATCATCTCGACACTGCGGCAGGAGCGCGTGGAGAAATAAGCCTATCCAGAGGTGCAACGAGGGTTCACTTACGTATTTCCCTAAGAAGAAAAATGTCAAAAGGCCGGCCCGGGTAAAAAAACTACCGATCACACTCACGAGTGTAGCATTCATGAGGCCTGCTAGGGTTTGCCCGACTCGCATTGACAATTCGTCCGTAGCAAATGCAAGCAGCTGGTGATTCATCAATATTATCATAATTTCCGAGTCAACGACCCACCTTGGCAAGAGGTACGATGGCAAGAAACGAGACTGTTGAAGTAAGTTGACACCGACCAGTGCAGAATGAAAGACGACTACGCACAGACGAAGATGAGGGTGTGCTGGTCGGGCAACGCGAGATTTAATGCCCACTAACCAAGCGGACATTAGCGCAAGAGAAGAGAGAGAAATCATAAGGCATACGGATATGGGAATACAGACGAGAAGGACATTCAAATCTGATAAGGAACATGTGAGGAAGAGAGCCTCGCTCCGTCGGCGGTCGACTTACAAGATGCTAATATAATGGCTCGTATACTTTGCCAGACCGTGGGAGGCGGCCCCACCTTCTTTGGAGGCTGCATGAGGAGGGCGGTACGCTGGCGAAGAGTAGTTTTCCTTTGTTGAATTCCTCCCTGAGTCGCCGGTGTCCTCATTGCCGAGGATGAACCAGACGGTTGTTGGGGGAGTATTAGTTGTGTGGAAAAAAGCGACTCTGTGGTTTCTGCCACTGGTGTCGACGATCGTACGGTGTCCATGCGTTTCGCAGGAGTTAGTTAGCCCTAGAAATAAACAACCCACTACTGTTTGGAGTGTATAAGTCAACGCTGCGCTAGAACATTAGGAGACGAGTACCTTGAAATGTCGGTTTAGTTTGTAAAGCCTTGGGAACGAACAATGCGGGAACAACGAGACCATGCAGTACATAAACGAATATCTACCTAATTCCAAGAGGCTGATCGATCGATGCCAAGTACTTGCCAAGTGATCGTTTGCAGAGCCCGAAAAAGGCAAGTTCCGTCGCAGTCGGTGTCGTTAATTTACTAGGCCTACTACATAGTACTAAAATTAACGAGCCATATCTTTTCTTTTCTTTTCTTTTTCTTCTCTTTAGACCCTGTTACAATGGAGTTCCAGGACCGTATCTGCAGTCGCACCGAGTCTACCCAGTACAACATCAAAGCTCAAAATTGCTATCACAGAGTTGAACTTCGCGGGATTGTTCCATTCGAATGTTCCATATCTACGTGCGCACCGTACCATCTCACGGTCTTTTGTACTGCCTCATTACCACGCTGCAACCCAGGCTCCACTTCCCCTCAAATGTGAGGGAAGTAAAGTTAGGCGGTATTTGAATTTTTGACAGATTCACGCGATACCACCTCCTGTCCTTGTGCCCTCACATACATTCATTCACTCACAAGTCGCCCCCCACGTGCACACTCGAAGCAGAGATCGGGAAGGAGCCTGGCCGCAACCCTCGCCACAGTGAGGCGTAAGCTTGCTGCTTGATCATAACTTCCCCTCGCTATAGATCACCATCCGAACACATCATTACAATTACCAGTCTAAGCAGTTATCAGAACATAATCGGGCCCATCACCAGTGCGTGTATCACGGAGATCGATACCCGTATGACATCGTCGGGCTGACAGCCGTCAGCTGTGCGCGTTTGACGGGTACTCATCTGCTTTGCATTCCAATCCATGGATAACACACATGTACAGTAGCGACTCAGAGCGCTTCGACCGACAACATTCACTATGGCGCTCGATCAGAGAATACCTGATTCGTATCATCATCATGCGCGATCATCTGAATCACCTTGTCGTGCAGATATAAACTGAGGAATAATCATTGCAATAACACCAAATTCAAGTACGTACTGTCCCGTTCAGGGTATCCATCACTACAGTTCAAGTGAGCAGTCACGATATAAGTAAAGGAAAGCATAAGTCAAAGTCCACAGCTTAATAGAAAGCTGGCATTATGGTATGTATCGGTCGTCATAAACAAACCAGTTGTAAATCCCCATGCAATTACAAATGTTTTCCCTTTCTATGTCACCGATCCCTAATTAAGCGGTGTTTGGTCCGTTCATCCTTGGTACGCAAACGAGACAGCGCCATATAAACCGTCCTCGCGGCCCAACATGCCATGGCCATGCAAAACCTGAATAGTGAAGCGGACTCGTCAGCGGAGCAGGTGAAGAACAATATAAGTTACATACCTCCATCTTCCTAGCATGCCAACCTACTCCACTGCTGATATTTCCGTTTGCATTCGCTAGCCGCTCCACCTCAACCCGTAAGGGATGGTCAGCGGGCAGTTGCCTCTGCAGTTCCCCACCGATCCAGCCACACCCCGCGTCAACGTACCAGCCTCGACCCCCCTTGCTCCGGATGGTTCGCCACGTCCCAGCACCAATTCCGAGACTGACAAGCGCTTGTATGGATAACTCGATGACGCGAAGACGAGTGGGTGCCCGTGGGACAACGGGTTCGGGGTTGAGTATGGACGTGTAAGGCGGTATACACAACGGCCCGATCAATTTCGTGTGCAAAGCGATGGAGGCTTGGCGTGCGCATCGGGACCCACCCATGCCAACACCGGCTCGGCCCCAGTCCAGCTCCGGTGAAGTGGATATGAGTGTCAATACCTCGACGTTGACAGCCTTGGTCTTGATGAACGTAGCGATGGTTTCCAGTCCAAGTTCTGGGATATAGGAGAGACCCAACGAGCGTAACTTTGGTTGTGGCCTGCACACATCCCGCAGCAGTTCGTTGGTAATTGGGGCGCTGGATAGGTCGAGGTATGTGAGTTCGCCACTAGTGAAGCAGGGTGCGAGGGTAAAGATTTCTCCGAGGTCCTCGGTAGACAGCGGAGACGGGAAAGTCCGATCACCATAAAGCGTTAGCTCTTGTAACTGAGCAGCGGCGGGTGTTCGAATGAGGAAATCTTTGATAGACTCTCCGGTCAAGCGGATGCATCGAGCCAGAGCAAGCGAACGAAGTCTAACAGACGAGTCCCCAAGTGCACTGAGCAACTCAGGCGTGACACGTGTCGCGGAAAGGTCGAGATGGGTGAGGGAGGGGAAGGCGAGAATAAAGGGGGTAAGGATGTGTGGCTGGATAGATTTTACACCGCGTAGACAGAGACGCTGAAGACCAGGGAACGTCAATGACTCCTCTCGGACAAAGCGGACAGCAAATGATGTACGAGAACGCCTCGCGTCGATTCGCTCCTCGTCTTCGCTCGCACTTGAGTCGCCATCGTGGAGGAGCAGGTGAGTATTGACAAATTCGGTGACTGCGCCGACGAAAACAGCGCTGACGCAACCTGTCAAATCAACAGCTTCGAGAGCTTTGCAGTCACGCCTCCTCTCGCGCTCATCTTCCTCAGGGTCATTGTCATTGGCGATGGGGCCACGACCACGTGACGGACGGCGCCGACCACGCGAGAGTGATCCTCGGAGAAATAGCTCAGTCAAAACAGGCAATGTGAGTGCCCCATCCATATATTCGGTAGCACCAAATGCCGTCAGGTTCGGCATTTCCTACAGGGGCGCAATTTTAATCCCCACGGGGGGCGAGGAGCGAATGACGTAGACCCACCTTAAGGAGTGCCTGGACCCGTTCGCCGGTGACAAAACGCCTTGTCATGCCTTCTTCCACAGAGCGGCGCATGCCGATGGTCCGGAAATGGTTAAAATCAAGGTGCTGTACAAACCTTCCCGGGCGTGGGTCATGCAATGTCGGAACTAGAACCATGGGAGTTCAGTTGGCATCCAATTGTTCAGAGAACAGAAATAGAATGTAACTTTACCATAAACACCAGGCTCGTTCCTCTCCATAACATTTTGGACTGCATCGCTAATGAAGCGCATAATTTTCCATCGTGCAGGACTTTGACTCTTCGCCCTAAGACGCCGCGGACTAGGGTCACGAGATGCGGGTGGAGAGAGCAATTCGGGAGGAATGGATCCGTCTGGACCGCTGAGCGTCTCAAGAATGGAGTCTTTCCATCTTTTGAGAGCATTCTCATCAGTGGAAGCCCCGGGTACGGTAGTGCTCGCAAGAGCCGCCTTGGTAGCGGCATGGATGGACTGTTCGACGGCAAGCGCAGTAGTGTGCTCTGTGCCTTGGTCCTCGCCCCCAGTTATCTCCTCCACGAGCGCAAGCCAGCTTTGTGGAAGGCGGACCTCGATTCTGTGCCACAACCACGGTTTGGCAGCATCGTACCACGCATGGTTGACGAGGCAAAGGTTGGCCAATGTCCTACGCACGACTAGCTCCGGACAGTTGCTAGGCGGCATGGACGATGGCAATGCAGTCGGAGCGGCATAGTCTCCGAGCGCAATGGGATCCAAGGAGCTCGTAGAGGTTGGCAAGCCTGCGGCATAAATATATGCACAGATGGTGAAGAGGAGTTCGGGAGGGTATTGCAAGACAGCAGACATGTCGTTGAAGTAGAGGCAGAGTAACAACGTTTTATATCCGGGATGTGGATGCCAGTGTCGGATCGGTGGTGGGTACTTCTTATATACCCGTCCGGTCGGCCCTTGCATGGAGTACGTCAAGCTTCAAGACCCGTGCAGGATTATATAATCCGGGGAGGCGTCGGGCCCCTCGTAGGAGGGCGGAACCGCGAGTTGTCGCCAAGTCAATAACGTTCTGGGATTCATTGCCCGTCCCCCAAGTCGTCACTGATCAGAGCGTTTCAGATCAGAGGATCGTCCGCTTCTTGAGTTCCCACTGTCTCTTTTCTACAGCCCACGAATCGCCGTCACATTATCACCTGACACTTTCGCATTTCGTATGTATCAATTTTGCGGAAATAGCACGCAACTCGAAATTAGGCTTGGTGTTGCCCAACAACGTCCTCGGCTAGATCCAATACAGATTCGGAAAATAAGTCCGGTACCTAACAACCCCAGCCCCAGATGAGAGATTCTGCCATATAAAATTGACTGCCAACGTATAGACGACATGTTACGTTATCCATTGGCGACTATACTCGTTTGAGAGCTGCGACTTGTAGGGATTCTCAAGTTCCGAATTCCTAATTGACACACACTAGCCAGGGTAAACAGTTGACGGTTGTACTTACTCCGCGTGGATACCAACACGGGCGCGATTGACTATCGTAATAGCAACACTCAAGTTTCAACACCAAGATGGCAAATGGGGTAATCACTGGAAGGTTCTGCCATCCTCGTCTTTGCAGCTGACACGCTGTCAATTGACAACAGAAGTGAGCGGTAATGAAGAAGCTCAAGAGTTCTCTTTCTCACAGCGCGTTATATGTATATTGACCACTTGGTGCTGGCAATGACGCTGCTGTACCAATGTGCTTCGTCAACGTTTCACTGTTCACTCACGCGAATTTGAATTCTACGACACCGTTTCAACAAATACGTTCCGCTGTCAGACTGTTCTTCATATTCCTACCAACATTTCTACAGCCACGTCAACAACCATATTGTCGAGTCAGATTCCGCGTTGACCCGAATAATAACACCCCCAAACGTCAGGTATTCCCCATTGGCCAGTGGTGATCATGTTTTGAATGGTGGGATTTGAAACAACCCTCAGTTATGCCTTGACGTAAAACTCGTACTGTTGCAACATCCAAACGAGCGAGACGGCTATCAACATCGAGTCAGTGGGTCTGTGGGGCCAGCTTGCATGCACAACTCAACTCGACACTATCACTGGACTGAGCACTGGCACATTGAACTTGGCAGTACGGAAGATGAACAGCTCGGAGGTAAAGTGCCCAAAGGCAATGAGGTATGTGAACAGGGCCATGTCATATATACTACAGTGACTTAGTCAGGTACAACGGGACGACAAGGGATACGTACACTTTGTTGTGGATGTTATAGGCGGCATATCCCCGCACGACGGCAGAGGTCAACGTCCACGCGGCGAACGTGCGTGCCTGCAGTTCTGTGACTGTGGGAGCGTTCTAGTGAGCGGAAGGTCCAGGCAAGAAAGTCTTACTAGAGGTGGGTGCTACACCAGTGTACAGCCTACGCGTGAGCTTGAGCGTTGCGAAGTTCTGGATCGTGTTGAAAATGGCCATGGTGGCGACAATGAGCTGCCATTTGGGCAAGAGCCCCTCGGTTTGCGGCAGAGCTGGTCAAAAGGTCAGAAAGGACACAACGCACGAGATGGACGAATTACCGTCGAGGAAGGGCTGCAGCTGCAGCTGCAGGGAAGCCATCAAAGTTGGGATCAAGAGGAAGCTGAACGCTGAGCGCCGATCGTTGAACTAACATAAATTGGATTATATAACATTCCCTAAAGGGATTGTCCTTTGAGTGAGTTTTGTTTTGCACAATTGTCTGTAAGTGCTGCCTTTCTAGTCGGAGGGACAAGCACGCAGTCCATGCCAGATCCCTCCTCTTTGTCATTCCCTGGTCCGTCTCGCTCAAACTCATTGGCTAGCACCGCCAGCAGCAGCGGGGCCAGCCTCACCCGTCGCTCGCGCACCACTCGAAAACGAACTAAAACGATCACTTCAAGTTCGCATCGCGATGACAAGAGCCCCGACGTCGTGGACCAGGTCTTAGACATATCCGCAGCTAACAACGCGGACTCTGACTCGGCAATGGTTGCTAGTTCACCCGGAACACCTAAAG